>CAUYPK010078308.1:0-22256 GCA_963574355.1 Loris lydekkerianus | reverse complement strand
AAGAATGTGTATTCAGTTTTGTTGGGATGAAATGTTCTGTAGATGTCTGTTAAGTCCAGATGTTGAATGGTTAAGTTTAAATCTAAACTTTCTTTGCTTAGCTTCTTTTTGGAGGATCTATCCAGCACTGCTCAAGGGGTGTTAAAATCTCCAACCACTATGGCAGTGGAGGAAATCGCGTTGCTCATGTCTGTTAGAGTTTCTCTTACAAATTGAGGTGCATTCTGGTTGGGCACATAAATGTTAATTGAAATCTCATCATGGTGAGTGTTATCCTTAACAAATATAAAGTGACCATCCTTATCTTTCCTTACTTTTCTTGGTTTAAAGCCTATTGTATCTGCAAATAAAATTGCAACACCTGCTTTTTTCTGATTTCCATTTTCCTGAATTATAGATGACCATCCCTTCATCCTGAGTCTATATTTATCTTTTAAGGTAAGATGAGATTCTTTTATGACATCTGGCCTGAGTTTTTATATCTAGTCAGCCAACCTGTGCCTCTTTAGAGAACAATTTAAGTTGTTCACATTAATTGAGAGTATTGATAAGCTTGGTAGTATTTTGGGTATTGAGTTTTTCAAAAGCCCAGTGGACATTTTTAATTCTTTGGCCACTGTGGAAGTTGAAGTTTGATCTGAGTGAGTTTACTTTGGTGGTAGAGGATTGTGCTGGTCATTATAGAGCAGGGGTCCTCAAACTATAGCCCACAGGTGACATGCGGTGGTGTGATTTTTTTTTACTTCAAAATATGATATGTGCAGTGTGCATAGGAATTTGTTCATAGTTTTGGGTTTTTTTAAACTATAGTCCGGCCCTTCGACAGTCTGAGGGACAGTGAACTGGCCCCCTGTTTAAAAAGTTTGAGGACCCCTGTTATGGAGGATAGGTCTGAGAATATCCTAGAGAGCTGGTTTAGTTATGGGAAAATTTCTTCAACATGTGAATATCATTAAAGTATTTAATTTCTCCATCATAAATGAAACTCAGTTTAGCTGGGTACAGGATCATGGGTTGAAACTTATTTTGTTTTAGAAGAGTAAAGTTTGATGACCACCCCTTGATAGCTTGAAAGGTTTCAGCAGAGAGATTTGCAGTCATTCTAATATTCTTTCCTTTGTAGATTATGGTTTTCTTACATCTGGCTGCTTGCAGAATTTTCTCCTTTATATTAACTTTGGCAAAGTTAATTATAATGTGTCTGGGAGATGTTTTATTTGAGTTGAGTCATGCTGGGGTACCTAAACTGTCTGCTGTCTGAATTTCAGAATCTCTTGCCATGTTTGGGAAGTTCTCATCAATTATTTGTTGCAGTAGAGCATCTGTGCCTTTTGAAGCCACCTCGTCACCTTCAGAAATTTCTATAAGGCAAATATTAGTTTTCTTTGAATTATCCCAGAGCTCTCTGAGAGAATGATCCATTTTTGCTCTGCACTTCTCTTCCTCTTTGAGTGTTTGGGAGCTTTCAAAAGCTTTGTTTTCAATGTCAGAGATCTTTCTTCTGCCTGTTCCATTCTGTTACTGAGACATTCTACTGTATTTTTCAGATCTTTGAGGGATGCAAGTTCTTGCCTGTGTCAAAATCTTTAGTGTTTTTGTCTTTGAATTCATTGAATTCTTGAGATAACTTTTGAATTACTCCTTGAATTCTAATTCCATTTTCACATCCATCTGTTGATCTTATTTCCATCCAAATTCTGAACTTGATTTCTGACATTTCAGCCATTTGTTTATGAATGGGGTCATCTAGTGTGTCTGTTTTGTCATTTCTTGGGGGAGTTGATCTATTCTGATTATTCATGTTGCCAGAGTTTTTCCTCTGATTCCACACCATGATTATTTTTCACCATTTGGCTAGATCGGCAGGTAAGTTGAAATTGGATTGGGGGGCTTCTGTAGTTGTGTTTAACCAGCCCTTTGCCAGTGATCTTGGACTGGTGACTGTAGCTTTTTCCCCTACAGCTTTACAAAGGACCCATACAGTATTACAGTCTGAGGCTCTGGGGACTTACTTGGTGTGGAGGGGTTAGGTGGCTCTGTCTTGTATTCAGCTTGCCTTTTTCTGATTCTAGTGGATCAGTGACTCTGGATTGAAATCTCAGCTGTGGAGAAATACAAGCAACTAACACACCCCTACCCCCAATGGGCAAAAACTTGGAGAGGAACATCAACCCTTCTCATTGCCACACAACTAGGGCACCACCTGAGAGGGTCCTTGGACAATTGGCCCAGGTTAGGAGTTCCAAACCAATTGACCCAGTCAGTACGAACTCTCAAGTGGGAGTGTTTGAATGGTCTCCAGCAACTAGATAGCAGAGGACTACTAGCTGCTCAAATGTGGCTCACTCTGGCACTCTGAAAGGCCTTCCCAGTAGCAGAGGTGGACCAGGGGGCTAGTATCTCTTTCCCAACCTTGCACCTCTTTCATGCCCAGTCACTGGTAACCCCACGGGGCTGTGGTCCTACTCCTCCAACAAGCAGATGTGCTAGCCCTCTGCCACCTGCCAGCTGGGGGAGATGAGGCCTGCCTGCATCAGTACTCAATGGCAACTGCAGAGTGTTCCACCTGAGCTCAGTATGAATCTGAGGAAAACAAGTCAGTGAATGATTTTCTTCCTTAGTCACTGAACCTTTGCCCTAGCTGCTCTACAGCACTGGTATCCATACAGGGCAAAGTCTGGCTTTCTCTGGCATCCTCAGAGTTGGGGAGGTATCTCTCCAAGATTAGATCCTGGCAGGATCGCTGTACAGTTGCTGAATCTTTGTGGGAGGTGTCCCTGTGCAGCTCCCTGGTGGCTCCCATGACCAAGAAGGTGGCTGAGGTAGCTTTTCCAGGAGTGCAGGGCACAGGGCTCCAGCAACAGGGTGGGGGCTGGGGGCTCTGGCAACAGGGTGGGGGCTTGGGGCTCGGGCAGGGCAGAGTGCATGGCGCAGGGCTATAGCAGGGTGGGGGCTCAGGGCTCTGGCAGGGCAGAGTGCATGGCACAGGGCTATAGCAGGGTGGCTGCCTTACTAGTGGCTATGGCTGGGTGGGGGCTCGGGGTGGGGGCTCAGGGCTCTGGCAAGGCAGAGTGCATGGTGCAGGGCTATAGCAGGGTGGCCGCCTTACTAGTGGCTCTGGCTGGGTGAAGCACAGGGCTGGAAGCTCTGGCAGGGCAACTCTGGCTGGGTGGGACGCAGCCTGGCTCTGGCAGGGTGGGGCGTGTTGTGCTTGGTACTGGCAGGGTGGGGTCATGGCTTGCAAGCCTCCTCCTACACCTGGTTTGCAGTTTCACAGAGCCAAGCCCTACAGCCTCCCCACTTTGTCTGCACTACTGCTGGGATCACTGTTTCAGTGTGACTTTTCTACCATGGCCCTTGCAGTGCCCAGACCTGGCAATGAACTGCAGACATTCTGGTCTCTGCAGGTGTTTGGCTTCTGGACCATCAGGCAAGGGGGGAGGGTGGACTGAAAGTTCAAAATGGCAGGGAAAACGTTAATTCAACTTTGATGCCTAGCAAGAGAGTGCTCAGGGTCACAGCAGGGTCTCTGGGGATAAGTAGTCCCCAATTTCTGCAACTCTCTCCCGTGGCATGAGACAAGAGGTCCTCAGTTCACCGCTCACCTGTAGAAAACCTACAGCAAGCCAAAAAGTAGTCCCCAATTCCTGCAACTCTCTCCCATGGCATGAGACAAGAGGTCCTCAGTTCACCGCTCACCTGTAGAAAATCTACAGCAAGCCAAAAAGAAAAACAACAACAACAACACTCTTGGGGGAGGAGGCAGATACTTTTCCTTTGGGATGAGTTTTGTACCTGAAATTTGCTTTCTTGGAGTTGCAGCTTGCCTCAGCAGAGGTGATGTGCAGTTATCACTCTTGTCTCTCAGCTCAGCTCCCAGTCTTCAGCATTGTTGGGTACTTTCTAGTCACAATCCTTCCCTCTGGATGGGAGCTTCTGTTGAAAGCTGTCTCCAATTGGCCATCTTGCCCCTCCTCCTGGGAAGTGGGTTTTTGAGAGTAAGAGAAATTTGACAGAAAGGAAAATGGCATTGTGTAAAGAAAGAATCTGTGTGATTTGTCCTGAAACAGAATGGTTGTGTAAGAAAGTGAAAGGCAGGGCAAAAGTTAAAGAAAGTTTAGAATGTTTGTAGATTGTGGAGGTTAAATGAAGCTCATAAAAGAGAATTGTGAAGAAATTTACATATGATCCAGTTAACTATCTTTTGGCTTGTAATTTTGTTTAAACAAATGTTTTAAGCTTTTGATATTTGACAAACCTTCCAAAATCCAAACTCTGAAGTTGGGGCTTGGTTGCAGCGCTGTCCACATGCACCAAGACCGGTGGGTTCGAACTCGGCCCGGGCCAATTAAACAACAAAAAACACAACTCTAAATTTGATCTTCTTAAAATGTTAAGACCACTGAAGGTCATAGGAAAACAAATTAAATTTATTTAATTTATTAAAAATGTATAGGAAACATTGTCAAAGATGATTAATGGTGAAAATGGTGATTAATTTTGTATGGGTTGTGGTTATATATATGTTCCAATATTATAAAGCATTTATCTGTCCTAATGTATAAAGCATTAGTCTGTGCTCACATATAAGACATTGGTCTGTCCTAAGATATATTGTCAGTAGTAATTTTAATTCATCTAAAAAAGAAAGTATTTTTTTAAAGTATTTTTTGTAACTGGTTGAGTCCAAAGTTTATCCTAAAAAGAAAAAGAAATATTAAGAGAGGCTAATGAATTCTCTTGAATTCAAATTCCTGATGTCTTTGGAAATTGAGTACCTTTGGACAAAAAGCAGACTTTTAGAACTTTCATTGGAAAGTTAACATGTCTATGAGTATTGCTAACCTAACTTCAAACAGAACAGTAATTAGTTACATGGAACTGGGCTAGTTTTTTATGGCTTTTTGTTTGAAATATTGTTGATTCTTTCTATGTTCTGTTTTCCAGATGTCAAGAAAACCATTTTCTGTCTTTTGCTATTTGTAGCTTTTTAAGCAATGTATGTACAGAAATTGAAACATGTATTTTTTCTCTCTCCTTTATTTCTCCAGAATTTGAAAGTCATTTGTAAGTATTCTTAATTTCTAACAATATAATTATTTGCATAAGTTCAATAAGAATCTGTTTTGTTCTATAGGACATAATGAAGGCACTGGTTATTTTACGAAGGCTTTGGCTGGAATAGTATTTCCAGAGGTGTCCAGATTGTGTTAAAGAATTAAGGTTGATTTTATAAGGCCAATAAGAAAGCCCTTTGGAAAACTGGCTAGATACCCATCAGTAACTTTTCCTGATCTGTGGTAAGTAATGAAGGTTGCCGATGGGTCCAGGAATTGAAATGTGCTTGGGGACCTCAGAAGAAGAGGATTTTACCCAATGCACACAGGTATTTAAAGGCACAGATGAAACCTGGGCTTTTGAAAGGCTTTCAAGAAAGTTTAGCCTGAGATTTCTTACAAAAGTTTCCAACAAAGCCAATTTTAAAGAAGAGCCTAGATAGCTAATAATTAATTATTCTTACTGCACTGTATGCAAATAATCAGACCCAGTATACTGAAGGTACAGTTTATTTTGGCAACTGGGTTGGTTCTGCTGTAATTTGTCTTTAGTGGAAAGAGAAATCAGACAGAGAGAAATGATTTAAAAGAAAAAAAAGAAAAAAAAAGAGGCTGTGGCCCACCCGTTGTCTGTACTGTCCACTCATAAAATGAGACATAACTGTTTTATTAAACTGATATGTTAAATGGAACTAAAAGACTGGCCAAATAGTATAGAATTATATATGGTAGTATATTTGCTCTGAAGCCTTAAGACTCAACAAAGGTCGCCTGTTGGCCACACTGGAAAAATTTGTGCAGTATTAAATGTTATCTGCTGTGTCCATATAGATACCTCTAGAAAAATTAGGATCTGAATTTGAGAATTTCCCAGTAAGTGGTCTAACTGTAACACTGCATTCTACTGTGCCTAATCCATATACTCCGCTAAGTCTGCTGCCAGCAGAAGCCAAGTTGCCCACTTGCCTGAACTTAAAGATGCCTTTTTCAGTATAAGGCTGGCTCTGGAAAGCCAGAGGCTATTTGCTTTCCAGTGGGAGAGACCAGACATGGAAACTGTTATCCAGTATACATGGACCAGGTTGCCACAGAAGTTCAAAAACTCACCCACGAGTTTTGGAGAAGTGCTGGCTCTTGATGTCCAGAAATTTCTGGCTGAGGAATTAGAATGTGTGCTGCTCCAATATGTCAATGACCTCCTTTTAGGGCACCCTACCCAGGAGGGCTGCATCTAAGGCATGGACTGTCTTCTATGGAATCTAGAGGTATGTAACTATAAAGTGTCTAAATGAAAGGCCCAGATTTTCCAGTGGCAAGTATGTTATCTAGGATTTACTATCCAGCAGGGGGAGAGGAATCTAGGCATGGAATGGACATAGGTCATTAATCGCCTCCCCACCCCATGAGCCAAAAGCAGGTTCAGAAATTCTTAGGTGTGGTCAGCTTTTGTTGTATTTGGATCCTCAACTTTGCCGTCTTGGCTAAGCCCTTGTATGAGACTGATAAATACACTTGCATTGGGGCTACCAGGCTTAGCCAAGACCTTCACTCTGTATGTCTCAGAGAGAGGAAAGATGTCTGTGGGTGTTTTAACCCAGGTGATTGGGTCCTGGCCAAGACCTGTAGCTTACCTCTGTAAGAAGTTGAATGAAATGTCAAAAGGATGGCCACCATGCTGACAGGCTCTAGCCACTACTGCTCTCCTTGTGCAAGAAGCTGATAAGTTGACTCTAGGGCAGAATCTCAGTGGAAATACCCCACTCTGTGGTCACTTTTATGGACGCTAAGGAACATTTTTGACTCTCTAATGCAAGAACACCCTGAACCCAGCCACGCTCCTTCCAGTCAGTGGAAGAGAGACTGAACATGACTGTACAGAAGTTATGAATAATGTGTATTCTAGCAGACCTGACTTGCATGACCAGCCTTGGAGAAATGCAGACTGAGACTTCTATGTAGACTGAAGCAATTGCATCATGGTGTAAGGTGAGCTGTGGACTGGGTATGCAGTGGTTACCTTAACAAAGACTGTAGAGGCTAATCCCCTACCCCAAGGAATATCAGCTCAGAAGTCTGACTTAATTGCTTTAACTTGAGCCTTAGAACTAGGTCAAGGGAAAAGTGAATATCTATACAGGCTTCAAGTATGCTTTTCTGACTCTCTAAGTGCACAGTGCATTGTACAAAGAAAAGGGACTATTAAATTCTGGAGGAAAAGACATTAAATATCAGCAGGAGATATTTCAGTTACTAGAGGCAGCATGGAAACCTGGGAAGATGGCAGTGATGCAGTGTCTTCAACATGAAGGAGATGCTTCCACCATCACCAAAGGGAACACTAGGATCAGTACTGAGGCAAACTGTACCAGGTGTCACAAGTGGCTCCTGTCTTCCTGTGGGTTCTGGAGTTCTCACCTATCTACTCCTGGGAAGATAAGGAATAGTTGGCAGCACATAGGAGCCAGGAAATGGAGGGAAAATGAACAAAGGTGCCAGATGAATGAGTAGCAGTCCTCTAGCTTCTAGGACCCACCATGGTGACAGGAGTATTTGATGAAGTTGCTGGGCCAGTACCTCTACATCTCCCACCTGGCAACCCTGGCCAAAACTGTCAGTCTACAGTGTGTCACCTGCAACCAGTTCAAAGTGTGCCAAGAACTGATGGTACCCCCAGGAATCCAGTTGTATGGAGCAATGCCCTTTGCGGACTTCCAGGTAGACTTTATTGAAATGCCCAGGTTTAGAAGGAACAAGTACTTGCTGGTGATAGTCTACCAGACTTGGAATAGGTAAAAGCCTTCCCCACTTTAGGAGTTCTTGTATCTTAATAATAGTGTTGCCCAGAGAAATTGTCCTATGGTTTAGGTTGCCACTCTGGTTTAAATTTGACAATGGGCTAGCCTTCGTAAAAGAAATAGTTCAAATAATAGCGAAAGCTTTGAATATCACCTGGGAACTATATGTAACTCATAGGCCTCAAAGCTTAAACAGAATAAAGTGCTTGAACAGGGCTTTAAGAACAGGAATCAGTAAACTCTGCCAGAAAGCAAAGCCTAATTGGATATGGGCCTTGCCACTGGTGTTGTTCAAAGAGGCCTCTGTTACTCCTCTGAAAATTTGCAGGGACTCCTAAAAGAACTAGGAGAGACTGAATTGAATAGACAAAACCATAGAAAGAGTAGCAAGGAAAATCTCCACTTGGGTAATTAACCATTCTGTTTAGTCTTTGGTGTCTGTACATCCTTTCTCTCTGGAGGATCAAGGGGACCAAGTCTAGGTCCAGAATCAGAACCTGGTTCCCCTCAAACCAAGGTAGAAAGGACTTTACTGACCACACACATGGCAGTGAAGGTGGAAGAAATCCCCACCTGGAGTCATCACAGCTGGCTGAATAGGGCTTCACTGCCCCTTGGAAAGTAAAAGTAACTTTTAAGACAGTCAACATGCCCTGCTCCAGTCACATACTGGGAGCTGGCTGGTCAATGCATGGCTGAAGCCTGTGGAAACTCCTCAAAGGACTTGTCTTGATTAGACTTTGGATTTTGGGGAAAGTGGGGGAAGAATGTAACAGTAAAAACTCGTTATATATATTAGCCCACCACCACGGTACTATTAAGACCTGAGTAGAGAACCCAAGAAGAGTAACAGTTCCTAAAATCTCAGTGCTGAAAAGTTATTAATATTAGCACCTGCAGAAGCAAGAAGATATTGAGACCCCAAATTAAAATATATTGGAGTCTCAAAAGTGGGAAATGAGATAGGATACCTGAGAAGGGTGAAGTCTAGGAAAACAGGGCATCTCAAGGAGACCACAAGGATGCACCTGCAGGGTCCTCTCCATGGTGACTCAGCTCTTGGGAGTTTGTAAATTTAACTTTCTGAAACTTGGAAATTTCCAAGTTCTGTGAAGTCCTGTAGTCCTGTAGGGGCTGGAATAGCATTTCCCTCTTGATTCAAACTGGCCAATGAGAAGGGTAGCTGTGGGTTGGAACTTTTTAATTGTTGATAAAAAGGGAAAGACCAAGCCAGTTGGAGAGTGTGGCCATTTGGAATTCTTCTATGCTGTAAGCTCTCAGTCGGTAAATAAAGCCCTTCCTCTTACAAATGTAGTGTTTGGGTGCTCTTTCTCTCTGTTGGGCCTCATCTTCCTGCAACATTAGAAATAAATTCACGCATATATACCAATTGATTTTGACGGATGTGTCAAGATCATGCAATAGAAAAAGAATAGTTTTTTCAACAAATGTGCTGGACAACTAGATATCCATATATTTAAAAATGGATGTTTAACTCTCAAGAAATTGAATTCTCATATATCTGGTAACATGCTGGAGTCCTGTGCTGGGTACAGAGTCCTTTAAGACCCGTAGAACTGGCAATGATCAACTGAGGCAAAATATTAGGAGCAGTGAGAGACAAAGAGACAGGACATGCAGAATAGAATTTTTGAAGGTGGGAAACACAGGAGACCACCACTATCTTGTGGGGTTTAAATGGTGGCCCCAAGTGTTTGTTCCACTCAGCTTTTGTTGAAGGCTATTTCCTTGTTAGCCCAGGGGGTAAGCTGAGGAAGGGAACAAAGATGTCAGCAGTTTCTCTGAGTAAGCATGTCAGCTCATTTACCTTAAAGGTCTAAGCAGCCTTGAGAAATCTGAAACCTGAACCTTATGTGGGGGCAGCCTCCCATCTGTGGTCGCACACACAGACTCCTAAGGGAGGATAATCCCCTCTAGTTCACTGTGGAGTAAAATGCCACTGGGGCATCCATCCCCTCTGAAGAATCAGTGGGACAGAAGGATTTTCTTCTGATCTCCACCCAGAGAGTCTTCCTCTGTGATAAGGGTTATAAACTCTCCTACCCGTATTTCAGGGCTTGAGCTGATCCTTTGATCTCTGCCCTGGCCAAATACAAATCTCCACAATGGGTATTTTCTTTGACTAGTAACTGGGTAAGAGACAGCCTGATTAATCTTTCTACTCAGGCCTTGCACGCAGCTTTCTCTGCAGCCTTTGTTTCTTCAGAGTGTTCACAGACCCAGCAGGGGTGTTTGCAACTGTATCCCCTACATGCCAAGCTTCCAGGAAAAGCAGGAAACTTGCTCAGATAAGAAATTTAGTGGCTGGTATAGCTGACCTGTTTTTATTCTGCCTTGCTCACCTTATTTCTCTGTTTTTCCCTTTTTCTGGGAGTGTTTTCCCTTGCCAAGAATGGGGTCTTGGATCTTGGGTCCCCATTCTGCCTGCGGTAACATAACATGGTGGAGCCAGTTTGTATAGCAGTTTGACAGTTTCTCAAGGAAATTTATTACATATTTTATTTTTAAATTTAATTGTATTTTTTCAAAAATTTAACAAGGACTTAACATATGATCTAGCAATTCTACTCTCAGGAACATACCCAAGAGAGTGGAAAACATTGGTTTTCTAAATATTTTTCCACAAAGTCTCATAGCATTATTCTTAATAGCCAAAAGGTGGAAACAACCCAAATGGTAATCAGCCGATGAATGTATCAACACAATTATGGAATATCCATATAATAGAATATTATTTAGTAATAAAAAGAAATGAAATACCTATCCATGCTACAACATGGTTGACCTTAAGAACATTATGCTAAATAATAGAAGCTAGACACAAAGGCCATGTGTTGTATGTTCCATTTATATAAAATGTCAAGAATAGGCAACTCTATAGAGGAAGAAAGTGGATTAGAGATTAGTGGTTGCCAGGGATTAGGGGAGAAAGGGTTTCTTTTTGAGGTGGGTAATGGGAATGTTCTAGAATTAGATAGTGGCTGTGGTTGCACAACAATGTGACTATACTAAAAACTTTCAAATTGCACACATTAAACAGTTAAAATAGTGAATTTTATGTTACATGACTATGATCTTAATAAAAATTGATCTGATAAAAGAGAATGATGCTTGACTCTTATTTCATATCATATACAAAATAACTTAAAGTGGATCAAGACCTAAATATAAGAGCTAAACTATAAAACTCTTAGAAGAAAATATAGGACTAAATATTTATGACCCAGGGTTTGGCAATGGCTTCTTCGACATCACAGCAAAAGCACAAGCAACAAAATAAAAAATATACCAATTGGTTTTAATCAACACTTAAAGTTTTGTTCATCAAAGGACACTATCAAGGGATTGAAAAGACAACCTGTAGGAGAAAATATTTGCAAATCATCGATCTCATTATTGTCTAGTATCCAGAATATGTCAAACAAAACCTTGACAACTCCACAGAAAAATGACAAACAACTCAATCTTTCTCCAAAGAAGCTATACAATGGTCCAGTAAGCACAAGAGCAGATGCTCATTAGTTATTAATAAAATGTAAATTAATGAGATACCACCTACCACCTGCTAGGATGGCTATAATTTAAAAAAAAAAAAAAAGTAGAAAATAACAGGTGTTAGTGAGGATGTGAGGAATTGTTGAAGGGAATGTAAAATGGGTATAGGTTTTGTAGAAAAGTTTGGCAGTCCTTCAGAAGTCAAACATGTCCATGCCATATGACCTAGCAATTCTACTCCTTGGTATACACCCAAATGAAATGAAAACAGGTATTCAAAAAGAATCTTAAATCAGTGGTCATAGTAGCACTATTCATAATAGTGAAAATGTGAAAACAAGGCAAATGTCTGTAAACAGATGAATGGATGAACAAAATATGTTATATCCATACAATGGAATATTTTTCAGCCATATAAAGGAATGAAATAGTGATTCTTGATTCAACATTAATGAAACTTGAAAACATGGTAAGTGAAAGAAGCCAGACACAAAAGGCCATGTGTTGTATGATACAACTTACATAACATATCTAAAATAGGCAAATCCCTAAAGAAACAGTGGTAGTTGCAAGATGCTGGGAGTTGGGAAGAATAAAAGGTGACTGATTATGGGTAAGGGCCTCGTTTTAAGGTGATGAAATTGTTTTGGAATTAGATAGTGTTGATGACTGTGTAAAATTGTAAATGCCATGAATTATACAGTTTAGGATGGCAAAAATTTTGTGTTTTATGTTATATGAAATTAACCTCAGTAAAGAATATTTTGATGTTAGGGAATGCCTGGATTTCTAATAAAATTTATTGGGATTAATTAGCTACTTCTCTTTCTTTGCCCCAATTTTTAAATTGTTTTTTAATTGTTATTTGAATATTAAATAGTATCTTATTAAATGAAATTAAGCAAATCTGTTCTATAATATTATATGAACCTTGGTCAAATTAAAAAACCCTTATATACAGTGCACTAAATTATAAATATGATCATTTCATCATTTTATCAGGTCTGAGTTGTCTATTCATTTATCATCTGTGGAAGAGAAACATACGTTTAAAATGTTACTCATAAAGTAACAGTTGGGATTAGAACATTTCTCACAATTTAATGATATATTGAGCCATCTGGTTTCATATTAAATGACTGATAGTTGCTTAATTGTGTACATGTTAAATGGAAAATTAAATAACAAAAATTTTTTTTGAGACTGGTCTCACATTGATGCCCAGGCTGGAGTGTGCAATGGCATGATCGTACCTCAATGCGATTCTCTAACGCTTGGGCTGACATCATCCTCCTGCTTTAGCTTCCCAAGTAGCTTGGACTACAGGTGTGTATTACCATGCCTGGCTAATTTCTTTTTTAATTAATTTTTTTCTTTTAGAGACAAGGTCTCCTTATGTTCTCAAACTCTCTCCTGAGGGCTGGGTGCTTCTTAGGCTCAGTAAAGCGGTCCTCTGGGTCATCCCCACCCTGGGAACTTCCCAGTTCTATGCGTGCATTTCTAGTCCCTGCACTCCACCCAGACCTGTACCGCCTCAGGCAAACCCTTTACCCATGGGGCCTGCATTTCTGTCCCAGATCTGTTCCATGGTGATTGCAACCTGAGTAGATGCCAGGGCCCAGGGAGACAGGGAGTGTGGCTTCAGAATATCCAGGAGTGAGCCCTATTGTTGCCAAAAGATGACTGCTGCTCTGTGCCTTGGGGCACTGCTGCTTCGGTGTGGTTCCCTCTCAGCCGACCGTCCTCTCCTCGCTCCCATGCCCCAGAGTCAGCACTGACCAGCTGCAATTTAGGCCCTGTCCACAGTCCTCAAGAAATCACCCGAGAATCTGGACTCCTGGGGGACAGACCTCCAGACCTCTGAGTGAGAGTGGAAGGGAGTGCTGGGAGCTCAGAGTTGCAGGTAGAGAATATATACAGTTTTATACAGTTTTATGCCTGGCAGGAGAATGCTGTGGCTCCCTAGGAGGGGAAGTAGGTTAGTTTTTAGAGGGTCTATCCCATGGAGTATAGTGGGAGGAACTTTGAACTCTGCTCATTTGTTTGTGGGGCACTCCGAGCTGTTCTCATGGGGGAGGGGACTCCTGTCCACTTGGTGATGAATTTTGTACCTTTTATTTGTATCCTTGTGGTTGCAGCTTGCGTCAGCGGGATTGATGTGCGTTCTTCAACCTTCTCTCTTGGTTCAGCTCTAATCTACCTAGTTACTTGCTAAATTTCTGTCCTTTAACTCTCCTTCTGGACAGGAGCCTCTGTGGAAAGCTGGCTTCAGTCAGCCATCTTGTCTCCACCCCCCCCCCCTTTTTTTTTTCTTCTAAGAAAATTTTAGATTAATATGAGGGTACATATGATTAGGTTATATCATTTGCATTTGAAAGGAAAAGTCCAAGTTGGGGTATGTCTTTTATCCAGGGAGTTTATACCATAAACCCATGCATTGTACCCATTGGGTAGGAACTTACCAAATCCCCATTTTCCCTCCATCTTTCTTGAATTTTTTTTTTCTCATCTGGACCTGTACTTGTTAATCTGCTAGTTTCAACTTAGTATTGAGTACATGATGCTTTATTTTCCTTTCTTGTGATATTTAAGAGAATATTCTCCAAATCCTTCTATGTTGTTAGAAAAGATGCAAAAATCTCCATCTTTTTTATGGCTGAATAGTATTCCATGGTATACAGTACTTCAGTTTATTAATCCATTCATGGGTTGAAGGGCATTTGAGTTGTTTCCACACCATTGCAATTGTGAATTGAGCTGCTATAAACATTCGAGTGCAAATGTTCTTGTGGTAAAATGACTTTTTTTGGGGGGAGGGGTACTGAGTAATTGCAGATTAAATGGAAAGACTACTTAGATCTTTGAGGACTCTTCATACTTCTTTCCATAAGGCTGTATTATTTTACAGCTTCACCAACAGTGCTTGTGCATTCCCTTACACCAGGATCTGCTGCTTTGGGAGCTTGTGTTGTGGGTAATTCTCACTGGGCTTAACAGATATCTCAAAGTGGTTTTAATTTGCATTTCTCTGATGATTAGAAATGATGAGCATTTTTTCATGTGTTTGTTGGCCATTCATCTATCCATATGAGAAAAGACTCTGTTCATGACTCTGGCCCAGTTTTTTAATGGGGTTGTTTGCTCTTTCCTTGTTTATTTGCTTGAGTTCTCTGTAGAATATAGTTATTAGCCCTTTGTCAGATTCATAACATGCAAATATCTTCTCTCATTCTGAAAGTTGTCTCTTTATTGTCCTTAGCTGTGCAGAAACTTGTTAACTTGAACAAGTCCCATTTATTTATTTTGTTGTTGATGCAATTGCTAATGAGATTTTCCTTATAAATTCTTTTTCTGGGCTGATAAAATTCGGAGTTTTTCTTATCCTTTCTTCTAGAGTTCCCATAGGTTTGTGTCTTAGATATAAATCTTTTATCTATTATGGGTTAATTTTTCTAAGTGGTGAGAAGTGCATGTCCAGTTTTAGTCTTTCACATGTGGCTAACCAGTTCTCATAGCCTTGTTAAATGGGGATTTGCTCACCTCCCCCGCAGTGTATGCTTTTGTTTGCTTTATTGAAGATCAGATGGTAATGTGAGGTTTGTTTCATCTCTAGGTTCTTAGTTCTGTTCCATAGATCTATTGCTGTATTTTTATGCCAATACCATTATGTTTTGATCACTATGGTCTTATAGGATAACCTGAAGTCTAGTAACATGATGCCTTGAGATTTGTTCTCATTTCATAGGTTTGTGTTGGCTATTTGTGCTTTTTTCTGGCTCCATATGAAACATAGAACTATTTTTTCAAGTTATTCAAAGTATGACATTAATTATTTTAGTGGGGATTGCATTAAATCTGTAGATTGTTTTGTGCAGTATAGACATTTTAACAATGTTGGTTCTTCCCAACCATGAGCCTAGTATATGCTTCCTTTTGTTAATAGAACTAGATATTAAAATATCATATAAAGCAGATACTTTAATCTTGACAGATAATTCACAAGAACCAATTGCAATAGCTAACCATTTTGAGGCAAATTCTTCATAAAGGATGATACTTTTTATAAATATATATCTCTAGACATTGGCCATTTCCAGTATACTGAGATCCTTTGTGTAGTTCAACTTTTCCATTTGGTAGTTTTCCTTCTGCTTGTGTAAATCCCTTTAACATTGCTTGTAGTGATAGAAGACCAGTTTAAGATTTTTTATTTTGTCAGAACTATTTTATATTTTGTCTTTGTTTTTATTAAACAGCTTTATTGAGCTTTATTCTAATTTGTATACCATAAATCTCCCATTTTTGAGAATACAATTCAGTGATTTTTAATATATTTATCAGAGCTGGGAAATATCACCATCTTCTAATTTTATAAGCATACTGGAAATGGCCAATATATGGAGATATATATTTATAATAAGTATACCAGAAAATTTATATGTTGAAAATTACATTTCTAAAAGTCTATGTTATTATGTGGTTAACATTAATACATATGTAGGACATCTTTCTAAAAGGGCAAGGTTAATCTAAAAATTAATTCAGTTTATGTGGTTTCAACACTACACATCTGAGTCTTCAACATTAGCATTCATATTTATGGTTACTTCACAGATTTCTCTATGTTGATTCTCTCAAAATAGTCTTACTCTTTTTTTTTTTTTTTTTGAGAGAGATTCTCACTTTGTTGCCCTGGGTAGAGTGCTGTGGCGTCATAGCTCACAGCAACCTCAAACTCTTGGGGTTAAGTGATTCTCTTGCCTAAGCCTCTCAAGTAGCTGGTACTGCAGGCACCCATTACAATACCTGGCTATTTTTTTTGTTGTAGTTGTCATTGTCATTTAGCAGGCCCAGGCTGCGTTAGAACCTGCCAGCCTCGGTGTATGTGACCAGCACCCTAACCACTGAGTTACAGGCGGTGAGCCATCAGTCTTACTCTTAAGAACAACAACTGGCAGAAAAGGCCCTAGTGGTGATTTTGCTAAAATAAGGCCACATTAATTTTTTCTTCACCAAGCACATCAGTGAGATTAGTAATAATATATTGTTTGGCTAGTCAAAGTAGATACCATATGTATAATCTCTATATGTGTGGTGCAGGTAGTTAGATGTGGTAATTATTTATTGTGGAAGTGATTTATTAGATGAAACTGCACCTATGATTTGCTGTGTAATGTAGTTTTACAGGGTTAAGGTGCTGTTCATTCATTTATCCATTTATCTAGTTCTTGTTTGCATTCATTCATTTATTCAAAAATATTTATTGAATTCCTATTATGCAGTCAGCACCATGATAGACCATGGGAAAAGAGGAAACAAGACAGAGTTAGTCTATAATGTCATGAAACAAAGACTCTAATGGTATCTTTTAAATGAAGTCCCAAATCAATATCTTTTTTCACTTTGAGAAGGAAAAAAACAAAAAAATCCAAAACTTCCATGCCCTTATGAAGAGAGCTGCATTGTTGTTATCCCTGATGTCCTGACCTGACACTGGGAATTATGTTTTAGTTTACTATGATTCATTCATTCATTCAGCTGAATGGCATTCTTTGCTTCCTGTCTCCAGCAGATCTATGTCTAGCAGACCACAGGAATTAAAATTTCATGGTGAGAAAACTGATATCATGATACAGTTTAAAAATATTTGTGTACTTTTTATGTAATCAGGCATTTTAATAAAGGAAATAATTCTTATTTATTGCTGATCAAACCACTGAACTCTTCCCAGTTAATATTTCACCTTCTCTTTCTTATAAAAAGATTTGCTGTTTATTTTATACATGTTCTTAAAAATTATTTTGAGGCATTATTGTTATGCTGTTGTAATTTGATTCCATTGAGTATAATTACTTCATTATTTTACTAACCTACTTACAGCGAAAGAAGTAAAAAGAAATAAAAATAGGATATGGTGAAATTATTTCACAAGACAAGGTATATATTTTCACTTATGTCATTTAAAACAAACAATAACAGGCTGGGTGCAGTTGCTCACATCTGTAATCCTAGCACTCTTTGGGGTGGAGTGGGTGGATTTCCCCAAACTCAGGAGTTCAAGACCAGCTTGAGCCAGAGTGAGACCTCATCTCTTGAAAAAAGAAAAAAAGCCAGGCTTTGTGGCAGGCGCCTGTAGTCCCAGCTACTTGGGAGACTGAGACAAGAGAACTGCTTTAGCCCAAGAGTTGGAGGTCGCTGTAAGCTATGATGCCATGGCATTCTACTGAGGGCCATAAAGTGAGACCCTCGTCTCAATTTTGAAAAAAGTAAAAAAAAAAAAAAAAAAACAACAATAACTGATTTCCTTTTATAAGCTACCTCTTCCAACTCTTGCCCTAATTCTTTGCTCCTTTCTTTTTCTCCTAATCTTATGGAATATAGTTGTTTTTTTTTTCTTTCTTTTATTTATCTCAGATTACTGTGAGGTTACAAACAACTAGGTTGTAATATTTGCAAATGTTAGGTGGAGTCTTTCTTCTAGTTGTTTCCTGAAATCAAAAGGTGTGCCAATATCCTTACATTGTGTCCGTTAAGTGGGAACACATTAATTCCCTCCCCTCCTCCCTGCTCCATCTCTGTCATTCCCTCTACCACCAACTTGAATTGAATTGAAGTTTTTTCCTTGTGGGCATATATTATATCATCTACTGATTTCATATTAGTATTGAGTATATTGGGTATTGTCTCAAGGTATTAAATCAATGTCCACAAATTAGTAGTCTGTATGCATCAATATCAGTTTAGGTGAAAAGCTAATCAGAGACACAATTCCCTTCACAATAGCTTCAAAGAAAATAAATTAACTAGAAATATACCTAATAAAAGAGGTGAAAGACCTCTACAAAGAGAATTATGAAAACTAATGAAAAGAAATAGTAGAAGGCATTAACAAATGGAGGAATATACTATGTTCTTGCCTGGGAAGAGTCAACATTGTTAAAAAAGCAATCTATAGATTCAATGCAATCTACATTAAAATGCCAACATAATACTTTGAAGAACTGGAACAAATAGTTCTTTGTTCTATATGGAACCTAAAAAACCCCATATAGCCAAGGCAATTCTTAGTAATAAAAACAAATATGGAGGCATCACTCTACCAGACTTTAGGTTATATTATAAGTCTACAGTAATCAAAACAGCATGATACTGGCACAAAAATATAGACATAGACATCTGGAACCAAACCAATCTCTAAACAGCCATCTGATCTTTGATAAATCAAACAAAAGCATACACTGGGGAAAAGAATCCATATTCAGTAAATGGTATTGGGAGACTTGGATAACCACATGTAAAGATTGAAACTGGACCTGCACCTTTCACCACTTATAAAAATTGACTCAAGATGGATAAAAGATTTAAATCTAAGACATGAAACTATAAAAATCCTAGAAGAAAGTGTGGAGACAACTCTAAAGCATGTCAGCCTGGGGAAAGATTTTATGAAGACTTCTGTGGCAATTGCAACAACAACAAAAATAAACAAATGGGACTTACTTAAACTAAAAGCTTGGGCACAGTTGAGAATGCCCGTTAGACAACTTTCAGAATCAAGTATAGTGGTTTTGTTTTGTTTTGTTTTGTTTTGTTTTGTTTTGTTGCTGTTGTTACTTAGGCCCAGGCAAGCTTTGAACTTGCCACTCCTAGTGTGCAGGGCCAGTGCACTAACCACTTAGTGATAGCACCCACCTGCAAATATAGTTTTTGATGTGCCAATTTCTCTCCTCCTATTGTTTCTTAAATTGCCACCATCCATTCCATTGAACTACTCTGATGAAAGTCCCAGTAACTTCCTCATTGCTAAATATAATTAATGTTTTCAGTACTCATATGTCTTGCTTAATTGAAATGGCATCCTTTTGGCTCAGGCCAAAAACCTTGGCATCATTCTTGACTCCTTTCTCTTATACCCCATACTCCAACCTTCAGCAAATACTGTTGGCTCTACCTGTAGAAACATATCCAGAACCCCACCACTTATCACCTAGTACAAGCCTTTAGCATTTCTTGGTTCTTGATTTCTCTGCTTCTTGCCTTGCTCATTTCTGTCTATTTTTCCCTTTTGTTCTCTGTCTGGAAAACTAATTTGCTCACATATATTCATCATCCACTACTGCACTGACCTCAGCTTTTACTCTGATGTCACCTCTGTGAAGTCTGCTACCTGGTTATCCTAATTAACATCAGAAGTCCAGACACTCCTTATTCTCCTTTCTTGCTTTGTATTTTTTCATTGCATTTATCATCATCTTGTGTACTATGAATTTTACTCATATACCTATTTTATTCTTTCTCTGCCTCATTTTCCTTCCTTCACCTAGTGTTTCTGAATGTTTTATTTCCCTAAGATATCCCCAGTTCCTAGGAGAGTATTATGTATCTGGTGCATAAAAAGTGCTCAAATAATAATTTGTTGAAGAGGAATACATTTTGTTGTAATTAGGATAAATTCCCATTGGGTCAGTAATAGTTTAAATAGATTTGTTTTCCATAGGCCTGGTTTACAAGGGACAATATCTGATTTAGATTCAACTATAATTTTAAAATTAAAATAATACAGTATTAATTTTATAAGCACTCTTTCTTGCTTTGTGTGATTTCAGTTTACTTGGATTTGGATACCAAGATTCATTTTTAGATCTTTCTTTTTATTAATGTGGGAAACTTTTGGGAATGACACAGTACAGAAATAACTCCTGATCTCACAGATGTTTCCTCAGGTACCAGAGTCAAGTGATGGAGCAGTGGACATCTTGAGGTATGACAACTTTTAACCTAGCTTGTTAACTGTTCAATTTTTCACATAGCTGTTCCTCACTCTTTTCTCTTAATTCTCAGTGTGTCCTTTGTTGAATATTGAAGTATATTTTTGAAGGCAAGCATCCCTGTCTTTGCAATTGACTTTGCGATAGTCTTGAAAAGTGTCATTGTATTTCTTGAGAAAGCTCTAGTATTCCCTCTTAACATCTCTAAAGTAGAAAGGAAACATTAAAAGAAGCACTTTTTGACATTAAGTAAATAAAGAGTTAATGCTAAAAAGTATATTATTTTAATATATGTAAGGGAATTCTCACTGAGAATGTGGCAAGCAGTACCCTTAGAAAAGAACCTGTCAAAATCCATTTTTGGTCACAATTTTTTCTGGGATAAAGCTGTGTCTAGGTCTCAATAGCTCTTAAACAGGAGTCAAAATTGTATACATAGAAATCATCAAAATTTTTTCCATTATATGTGGGTGATATTTGTGTGTCAATAAAAAAATATTTTATTATACATATAGCCCTCTGGATTCTTGTTCTAATCTTAAGTGTACAATAGTTTTCTAGGAAAATTGATATAGAGAATATTACATTAACATAGATTTATACAAATAAAAGCAGTGAGGATAAATTATAAGAATACTTATGAAGGGTTTGAAAATATTTTGATCTATTGAAAATAAATTTTAGGGTGGCACCTGTGGCTCAGTGAGTAGGGCGCCAGCCCCATATCCCAAGGGTGGCGGGTTCAAACTGCAACAACAACAACAAAAATATAGCCAGGAATTGTGGCGGGCACCTGTAGTCCCATCTACTTGGGAGGCTGAGGCAAGGGAATCACCTAAGCCCAAGAGCTGGAGGTTGCTGTGAACTGTGATGCCATGGCACTCTATTGAGTGCAACAAAGTCTCTATTGAGACTGTCTCTCTAAAAAAAACAAAAAAAGAAAACAACTTTTATAGTTATAAATTGGGATGTAACAATAGTTGAAACAAAATTTAGGTGGATTAGTGTGTCATTGAAAAGTCTGCAAGTCTTTTAAAGGTTGGTATTTGCATTATAAACCTCTTAAGGAAATATTGTACATAAACTTTCTCTGGTTCCCAAATCCATTATATCCAATTCTCTTCTAACTGTATGCACATAGATATCCTCTAGCCACCTCAAACTCAAGGGAACAATGACAATAGCCACTTTTTTTTTTTTTTTCTTTTAGGAATTACCATTTATTAGACATTATTCCAGGCACTTCATTTGTATTAACTGATTTAATCCTCAGAACACTTCTGAGTTGATTTTTTTAATACCTTAGTATTATAAATAGGAAACAGACTTCAGGAGTCTGAAAACTTGCCTAAGGATATGGATATTAAGTGACACTTTTGAGCACAAAACTATGTGTTTGTTTGTTTGTTGTTTTTCTTGAGACAGAGTCTCCAGGTAGAGTGCTGTGGCATCAGAGTTCACAGCAACCTCACACTCCTGGGCTCAAGAGATCCTCTAGCCGCTGCCTCTGGCTAAGTCTTGGTAGGTGGTGTACTTCTAGGTATTGGTCGATTTCTTTCAGATTTTCATATTTCTGAGAGTAGAGTTTCTTGTAGTATTCGTTAAGGAATTTTTGAATTTCTGAGGGGTCTGTTATTTCATCGTTACCATTTCTGATTGATGAAGTTAGAGATTTTATTCTTTTTTTCCTGGTTAGGTTGGCCAAAGGTTTATCTATTTTATCGATTTTTTCAAAAAACCAACTTTTGGATTTATTGATCTGTTGTATAATTCTTTTGTTTTTAATTTCATTTAGTTCTGCTCTGATTTTTGTTATTTCTTTTCTTCTGCTAGGTTTGGGGTTTGAGTGTTCTTCCTTCTCCAGTTGCTTGAGATGTCCCATTAAGTTATTAACTTCTCCTCTTTCTGTTTTCTTGAGGAAGGCTTGTAGTGCTATAAATTTCCCTCTTAGGACTGCCTTTGCAGTATCCCAGAGGTTCTGGTAATTTGTGTCTTGATTGTTGTTCTGTTCCAAAAAGTTTGGTGATTTCCTTCTTAATCTCATCTATAACCCATCTGTCCTTCAGCATAAGGTTGTTTAGCTTCCATGTTTTTGTATGGGTATGCAGGTTCCTGTTGTT
>CAUYPK010078307.1:0-14119 GCA_963574355.1 Loris lydekkerianus | reverse complement strand
GCCATAAATTAGTTTCATAGTAGGGCTGAATACATTGGATACTTTTTCTTCCATTCTTGAGATACTTTACTAAGAAGAATATTTTCCAGCTCCATTCATGTAAACATAAAAGAGGTAAAGTCTCCATCTTTCTTTAAGGCTACATAATATTCCATGGTGTACATATACTACACTTTATTAATCCATTCGTGGATTGATGGGCAATTGGCCTTTTTCCATGACTTAGCAATTATGAATTGGGCTGCAATGAACATTCTGGTACAAATATCTCTGTTATTATGTGATTTTTGGTCTTCTGGGTATATGCCCAGTAGAGGAATTACAGGATTGAATAGCAGATCTATTTTTAGATCTCTAAATGTTCTCCATATTATCTTTCCAAAAGGAATGTATTAATTTGCATTCCCACCAGCAGTGCAAAAATGTTCCCTTTTCTCCACATCCATGCCAACATCTCTGGTCTTGGGATTTTGTGATATAGGCTAGTCTCACTGGACTTATATGACATCTCAACGTACTTTTGATTTGCATTTCTCTGATGATTAAAATGATGAGCATTTTTTCCTATGTCTGAAGACTGCACACCTGTCTACTTCAGAGAAGTTTTTCTTCAAATCCCTTGCCCAGCCTGCGATGGAATCCCTTGTTCTTTTCTTGCTACTGTGTTTGACTTCTCTGGGGATTCTGGTTATTAAACCTTTGTCGGAAACACAACCTGCAAATATCTTCTCCCATTCTGAGGGCTGCTTGCTTGCTTTACTTACTGTGTTCTTAGCTGTGAAGAAGCTTTTTAGTTTAGTTAAGTCCAAGTAGTGTATTTTTAAAGCTGCTTCAATTGCCGGGGGTGGGGGTCCTCCTCATGAAATGCTCAACCAAAACTCAAGGGTTTTCCCTGCACTTTCCTCTAGTACTTTTATAGTTTCATGTTTATAGTTTCATGTTTATAGTTTCACATGTGAAAGGTGTGGATCCAGTTTCAGTCTTCTAAAGGTTGCCAGCCAGTTTACCCAGCACCATTTGTTAAATAGGGAATCTTTTCCCCACTGAATGTTTTTAATTGGCTTGTCAAAGATTAAATAACCGTAAGTAACTGGATTCATCTCTTGGTTCTCTATTCTGTTCCAGACATCTACTTCTCTGTTTTTGTGCCAATACCATGCTGCTTTGATCACTATCGATTTGTAGTATAGTCTGAGGTCTGGTAGCGTGATTCATCCTGCTTTGTTTTTATTTCTGAGTAATGTCTTGGCTATTTGAGTTTTTTTCTAATTTTATATAAAACGAAGTATTGTTTTTTCAAGATCTTTAAAGTATGACAGTGGAGCTTTAATAGGGATTGCATGTAATTATATATTGCTTTGGGTAGTATGAACATTTTAACAATGTTGATTCTTTCCAGCCATGAGCATGGTATCTTTTTCCATTTGTTAACATTTTCAGCTATTTCTTTTCTTAGAGTTTCATAGTTCTCTTTATAGAGATCTTTCACGTCCTTTCTTAGATTAATTTCCAAATATTTCATCTTCTTTGGCACTACTGTGAATGGGATAGAGTCCTTAACTGTGTTTTCAACTTGACTATTGTTGGTATATATAAAGGTTACCGATTTATGAATGTTGATTTTGTAACCTGAGATGCTGCTGTATTCCTTGATCACTTCTAAGAGTTTTGTAGTAGAGTCCCTAGTGTTTTCCACATATACAATCATATCATCTGCAAAGAGCAAAAGTTTGATCTCTTCTGATCATATATGGATACCCTTGATCACCTTTTCTTGCCTAATTGTGGTTGCTAAAAGTTCCATTACAATGTTAAAAAGCAATGGAAACAATGGACAGCCTTGTCTGGTTCCTGATCTGAGTGGAAATGATTTCAATTTAACTGCATTCAATATGATATTGGCTGTGGGTTTGCTGTCGATGGCCACTATCAGTTTCAGAAATGTCTCTTCTATACCAACTTTTTTAAGTGTTCTGATCATGAAGGGATGCTGCATATTATCAAAAGCTTTTTCTGCATCAATTGAGAGAATTATATGGTATTTGTTTTTTAATCTGTTTATGTGCTGAATTACATTTATATATTTACGTATATTGAACCAGCCTTGAGACCCTGGGATAAAACCAACTTGGTCATGGTGTATGATTTGTTTGATGTGTTGCTGGATTCTGTATGTTAGAATCTTGTTAAATATTTTTGCCTCTATATTCATTAGTGATATTGGTCTATAATTTTAATTTCTTTTGGGGTATTTTCCTGGTTTGGGGATCAGGGTGATGTTTGCTTCATAGAACTTGTTGGGTTGTCTTATTTCTTTTTCTATATTTTGGAACAGGTTATGTAATATAGGTACCACTTTCTCTTTAAAGGTTTGGTAGAATTCTGATGTGAAGCCATCTGATCTTGGGCTTTTCTTTTTAGGAAGATTTTATATGGTTGACGCTATTTTCGAACTGGGTATGGACCTGTTCAACATTTCCACTTGATTCTGGATAACTCTTAGAAGGTGATGTGCTTCCAAGTATCAGTCAATTTTCTTCAGATTTTCATATTTCTGAGAATAAGTTTCTTGTAATATTCATTAAGGATTTTTTGGATTTCTGAGGAGTCTGTTGTTATTTCGTCTTTGTCATTTCTGATTGATGAGATTAGAAATTTTATTCTGTGTATTCTGATTAGGTTGGTCAGAGGTTTATCAATTTTTTTGATCCTTTCAAGAGACTACCTTTTGGAATTATTGATCTGTTGTATAATTATTTTGTTTTCAATTTTATTTAATTCTGCTCTAATTTTGGTTATTTCTTTTCTTCTACTGGATTTGGGGTTAGAGTGTTCTTCCTTTTCCAGTTGCTTGAGATGTCCCTTTAAGTTGTTAACGTCCTTTCTTTCCTTTCTCTTGAGGAAGTCTTGCAGTGCTATAAATTTCCCTCTTAGAACTTCCTTTGCAGTGTCCCAGTGGCTCTGATAGTTTGTGTCTTCATTGTCATTTTATTCCAAAAAATTGGCAATTTCGTTCTTAATCTCATCTCTGACCCATTCATTATAAGGTTATTTAAATTCCATGTTTTTGTATGAGTTTGCAGATTCCAGTAGTTACTCAGCTCAAGTTTTATCCCATGGTGGTCCAAGGAGGTGCAAGGAATAATTTCTATTCCTTTAAATTTACTGAGGTTAGACTTGTGACGTAAGATGTGATCAATTTTGGAGTAAGTTCCGTGGGTGATGAGAAGTATGTGTATTCAGTTTTGTTGGGATGAAATGTTCTGTAGATGTCTGCTAAAGTCAAATGTTGGATGGTTAGGTTTAACTCTAAAATTTCTTTGCTCAGCTTCTTGTTGGGGGATTGATCCAGCACTGTCAATGGAGTGTTGAAATCTCTGACTATTATGGAGCTGGAGGAAATCAAGTTACTCATGTCAGTTAGAGTTTCTCTTATAAATTGAAGTACATTCTTTTTGGGTGCATAGATATTAATAATTGAAATCTCATTATATTGAGTATTACCCTTAACAAATATGAAGTGATCATTCTTGTCCTTCTTTACTTTTGTTGGTTTAACGCCTATGGTATCTGCAAATAAAATTTCGACACCTGCTTTTTTGTAATTACCATTTGCCTGAAATATGGATGACTATCCTTTCACCCTGAGTCTGTATTTGTCTTTTAAGTTAAGATGTGACTCTTGTTTGCAACAAATATCTGGCCTCAGTTTTTGTATCCTGGCAGCTAATCTGTGCCTCTTTAAAGGACAGTTTAAGCTGCTGACATTAATGGAGAATATTGATAAGTCTGGAGAAATTTTGGGTATCAAGTGTTTCAAAAATCCTGTGGACATTTTTAATTCTTTTGCCAGTGTGGAAGTTGGAGTTTGATCTGAAGATTCTGATTGAGTTTAATTTTGTGGTATAGGATTGGGTTGGTCATTATGGAGGATAGGTCTGAGAATATCCTGAAGAGTTGGTTTGGTTATGGCAAATTTTTCAACATATGAATGTCATTAAAGTATTTAATTTCTTCATCATAAATGAAACTCAGTTTAGCTGTATACAAGATCCTGGGTTGAACGTTATTTTGCTTTAGGAGATTAACAGTCAATGACCACCCTTTTCTGGCTTGAAACGTTTCAGCAGAGAGATCTGCAGTCATTCTAATATTTTTTCCTTTGTACGTAATAGCTTTTTTTCGCCTGGCAGCTTTGAGAATTTTCTCTTTCATATTAACTTTAGTGAAGTTAATTATAAAGGATTATATTAATTTCTCCTTCATATTAACTTTAGTGAAGTTAATTATGAAGGATATATCAATTATGCTTGGGGGATGCCTTATTGGGGTTGAGTCATGCTGAGGTTCTGAAGCTGCCTGCTATCTGAATTTCAGAATCTCTAGGCATGTCTGGAAAATTCTTTTATAATTTCATGCAGAAGGCCCTCTGTGCCCATAGAGGCCAGTTCATCAGTTTCAGGAATTTCAATTATTTGGATATTGGCCTTCTTCGAATTATCCCAGAGCTCTCTGATAGAATGATCAGTTTTTGCTCTTCATTTCTCTTCCTCTTTGAGAGTTTCAGATTGTTCAAAGGCTTTATCTTCAATGTCGAAATCCTTTCTTCTGCTTGCTCCATTCTGTTGCTGAGGGATTCTACTGTATTTTTCATATCTTTGAGGGCTGCAAATTCTTGCTTTCGTGTGTCTAAGTCTTGGGATTTTGTCTATAAATTCGTTAAATTTTTGAGACAACTTTTGAATTTCTCCTCGAATTCCTAATTTCATTTTATCAATCTTGTCTGCAATCCATATTCTGCATTCGATTTCTGACATTTGAGCCAGTTGTTTTTGAATGGGATCTTCAATTACTTCTGCCATATCTTTCCTTGGGGGGGGTTGATCTGTTCTGGTTATTAATGTTACCAGAGTTTTTCTGCTGCTTCCCTCCCATGATTGTTTTACTCCCTTTGATTTCTCCCCTGGTGCTTTGTCGAGGACCAGTGCTGTGGCCTGAGAAACTTGGGCCCTGTTTGATGTAGAGGGGCTAAGTGGTTCTGTCTTGTTTTCAGCTGGTTTCTGTTTGACCCTCGTGAAACAGTTTCTCTGAGTTGAAGTCTCAGCTGTGGAGAAATACCAGCAATTAAGTCACCCCACTCACCACAGCTGAATTACTATTTTGAATTTAATATCATGTCTAAATTGGCTTTCTACATTTGATTATAGAATTTACAAAGTCGATGTAGAGAATATTTAGAGAATCATATAGGCTACTAATAAATAATACCTTACATTTAAACAGAGCTTTTCGGTGTACAAAATGCTTCTTAGTATATCCTTTGACCTAATACCTCAATCATCCTCCATGATAGGGATGTATTTCTCACTTTATATACAAATAAAGTAAAATTCAAATCAAATAGGTAAAGTGAGTTGTCAGAGACCACAGAACTAGTTGGTAGAATAGCCAGGACTGAAATTGAAGTTTTCTGTTTTATCATCTACTTGTTTCTAAACTGTTTTGTTTCCATAATAAATTCTAAATAAATCCTTCTGTGGTTAGAGTTGTTCTTAGTGTGTATGTATTCTCCTTATACCCCAAATTTCATAAGTACAGATACTTCTGGATGTCATGTTTATCATTGACTGCTTAACATTCCATTTTTACAAATATAGTCACCAGTACCTAAATAGAACATTTTATTTACCCTCAGTAAAATTGGAAAAAGGAAGGGATTATAGTGTTGGGGAATAGAATTACTTTATTCAAAATTAAAAGTAGGCTGGGCGCAGTGGCTCACACCTGTAATCCTAGCATTCTGGGAGGTCAAGGCAGGCAGATTACCTGAGCTCACGAGTTCAAGACACGCTGGAGCTACAGCCAGGCATTGTGGTGGGTGCTTGTAGTCCCAGCTACTTGGGGGACTAAGGCAAGAGAATCACTTGAGCCCAAGAGTCAGAGGTTGCTGTGAGCTATGATACCACGGCATTCTACCAAAGTGAGACTCTGTCTCCAAAAAAAAAAATAATAATAATTAAATAAAAATAGATATTATGTAGCCATAATAATGAAAAATAAAAGAAATTTTTAAAAGAGAATTCCTTTTTTCTTTTTGGAGGATAGATACTAGGCAAAAAAAAAAAAAAAAAAAAAAAGTACGAGTTCCTGGTGAATCAGACCTTATAGCCATGATTTTTTAAGCCACTATCCTTAGTCTTAAATCTAATTATTAACTATCTTCCATTTGAGTTTACCCTAGGTAAGGCAGAATTCTGTTCATTTTACTGTAATATCCATTGTAATAAATTTTCAGCATGAGTGAGTTGATCACCTTTTAGGAAAAGGTAATATATCTTTTTGGCTACTAATACTATTCTCTTCATTTCAGCAACTATAGAAAATTTTCATGTGGTGGAAACATTAGCTGATAATGCAATCATCATTTATCAGACACACAAGGTAAATATCTCTTCATTCATTCCAAAATATTCTAATGTCATTCAAACTAAAACATATAAATTCTCTAATGTAAAATTTGGCAGGAAATTAAATGTCATAAAAAAATCCAGAGACAGGGTGGCGCCTGTGGCTCAGTGAGTAGGGCGCCCGCCCCATATACCAAGGGTGGCGGGTTCAAACCCAGCCTCGGCCAAACTGCAACCAAAAAAATAGTCGGGCGTTGTGGCAGGCGCCTGTAGTCCCAGCTGCTCGGGAGGCTGAGGCAGGAGAATTGCGTAAGCCCAAGAGTTGGAGGTTGCTGTGAGCCGTGTGACGTCATGGCACTCTACGGAGGGCGGTAAAGTGAGATTCTGTCTCTACAAAAAAAAAATCCAGAGACTTTATTAATAATTTATGGATGTCATGTATTTGAAAGGCATTTCAGCTTATTTGGAGCAGAATTGTGTATTGGTAAGAATCTGAGAAATATAATCTTGAAATAGACTGCTTCATAAAGATCTTATAGTTGGTCTTACAGTTTTTCTTCATGTACTTTTCTTTTTTTCCCCCCCAAGAGATGAGGTCTCAGCCAAGCATGGTGTTTCACACTCATAATCATAGCACCCTGGGAGGCCAAGGTGGATGGATCACCTGAGCTCAAGAGTTCTAGACCAGCCTAAGCAAGAGTGAGACCCTGTGTCTACTAAACATAGAAAAACTGAGGCAAGAGGATCTCTTGAGCCCAGGATTTTGAAGATGTTGTGAGCTCTGATGCCATAGCATTCTACCTAGGGCAACGGAGTGAGATTCTGTCCCCAAAAAAACAAAACTAAAAGATGAGGTCTTGCTGTGTTGTCTAGGTTGTTCTAGAGTTCTTTAGCTCAAGTGATCCTCCTGCCTTAGCCTCCAGGTAGCTGAGACTATAGGCATGTGTTGTCACATTCAGCTTTCTTTATGTACATTTTAGATCTAGAAAAGAGCCTTCTGAAATACATCCATTTAAATACCTTCCTAGCATATAATCTCTATAGGAGATAAATGATGGTTTACTAAATATGAAAGTGAATCATAGTCTCCCAGACAACAGCAATAAGGATAATGGAAAGTATGATACTAGTGTATGTTAAGACTTATACATGTAGATATGAAAGTGATATCAGTGGATTATCTGAAAGCAAAGAAAATTTGCTGGGCATGACAATTAAGAGGTTGGTCATACACCAGAGCGCACAGAAATATTACAATTTAAATTAGTTCCTTTAACATTATTTTTCCCTCTTCTATTTTCTTTTTTTAAGACAGATTCTTGCTTTGTCATCCAGGTTGAATGCAGTGGTACGATCGTAGTTCACTGTAACCTCAAACTCCCAGGCTCACGTGATGCACCTCAGTCTCTTGAGTAGCTGGGGCTGCAGCAGTGTTCCACCATACTGGGCTAATTTTTTAAATTTTTGTAGAGATGAGGTCTTGCTATGTTGCCCAGGCTAGTCTTGAACTCATGGGCTCAAGGGATCCCAACATGCCAACCACTGCACCTGGCCCCTCTACTATTCTTAATATTTAAAATTGTAGAATTAATATTTCTCTTTATTGTGCTCTGTTCCCCTTCTGAAAATTGCCAAATAATATATTATATATAAAATAATAAAAGGAATTAAAATTTTGGAAAGATCCACCAAAAGATTGTATGTTATATAAGAAATATAATGATTCAATAGGTACTTTATTTTTCTTTTTTAAAAGAAATCTTTTTTAAAAGATTTGTGAGTTGAACGTATGGAAATATTTGAGGTTTGGTATATATTCTTAAGTTCAGTCTTGTCATCTGAGACATCTTGTATCTAATATATTATGAACTGTGCTTCATTTTACATGATAGCTGCTCAAGGAATTGAAAGTCTTATTTCAACATGTAGATTTTGAAGTCTAATCTGAAATCTAAAATTTAGTAGATTTCAAAGTATCAATTGTTCTGTAATTTGGAATGAAGATAAACAATCAGTAATTTAGAACCAGAAAAAAACTTTATTATCTGAAGATGACTGGTCTTAGAAAACAATATGCTGAACAATATTCCACTTGGTAGAGGGAAGAATGGTGAAATAATGTTGTATTAGGATTGAAAAACTAAAAAATTAATAATATCTTATATGGGGTGGACATAAAGTTTGTGTCCTGTCCAATTTAAAATAGTTTAACATAGTAAATTGCACACAAATTTTATGGACACTCTGTATGTAAGAAAATTTAAGATGCTGTTATAATTATTTGCTAATTTTTGAAATAAACTATCCTAGAATAATTTTTTCAACAAATTGAATAACGATACAATATATTTGACTTCTTTTTTGAATCTCTAAACATAACATTACCAGAGGGAATGGGTAGAGTTTCTGTTTGCAGTGATGACACATTTTGAAAATAACATAGTGGTGATGGTTACACAACACTGAATGTAATTAATGCCACTGAATTGTACACTAAAAATGGTTAAAATGGCAAATTATGTGTATATGTATGTTTATGTTATATATATATATATATTTATGATTATAATTAAAAACATTCCTTTGATTATGTTGTTCTGCAAAGCCATTAACTCAATGTTTATAATTTATCATTTGATATTCTCAAATGCTGAGAATAAAATAAAATTTGACAGATTTTACCTTCAGCTAAGACATTTATTGGTTTTACATTTGTTTTTCTGTTAGTTCCATGCTACATCTGAATATAAAGTACTAGTAGTGCAAATTTTCAAAAGACTTTTTCTTCTCCTCAGAGAGTATGGCCTGCTTCTCAGCGAGATGTATTATATCTTTCTGCCATTCGAAAAATACCAGCATTGACTGAAAATGACCCTGAAACTTGGATAGTTTGTAATTTTTCTGTGGATCATGACAGTGCTCCTGTAAGTACAGCTAAATACATAATATAGAGCAAAGACATACCACACACACAGATGCTTTATTTAATAATGCGTCTTAGTTTTTGGATTATGTTAAATTGGCTTCTAGAAACGGTGTAGCCCATGTGGTGTCTGATGGCAGCAGTCATGGCTGTGAATATCCCACCAGGGCTGTTTTCCTTTCCTTGTGATCTTTACTGAAATGGAGCTAAGTGGGCAGGCAGTTTATGTAGACTGCTGCCCACAGTTATCTCTTAAGCATTACCAACTGCTGGCCAAACCTCTGTGGTTTCTACCTCAATTTACTATTTAAGAGGAGGAAAAATCAGGTTGGCATGTATTATTTATTTGGTGCTTCTAAGATTTCGTTGGAGATTTTGATAAGAAATATGGTTCTGGTTAGACTAATGTACCATTAGACCAACAGAGATTACAAAATACTGAGTATTTACTGTACTAGTGCTTTATTTTTAATTTTTGTTTTGGCAGCTAAACAATCGATGTGTCCGTGCCAAAATTAATGTTGCTATGATATGTCAAACCTTGGTAAGCCCACCAGAGGGCAACCAAGAGATTAGCAGGGACAACATTCTGTGCAAGATTACATATGTAGCTAATGGTATGTATGTTTTCATTTGTTTTTGCTGCTTAATGTGGATGTTCTTGATCATGGTCTACAGACAGTTTGGACAAACTCCTTTTCTTATCTTTTTAGATCAGCTGTGAAATTATCTTCTGTGAAATTGGTCCTGGTCCCCAACCTTCTTGGCACCAGAGACCATCACAGAAGATAATTTTTCCAAGGATGGGGAGGACAGGATTAGATTCTCATAAAGAGCCACAACCTAGATCTTTCCCATAACACAGTTTACAGTAGAGTTCGCACTTCTATGAGAATCTCATGCCACCTGCCATGTGACAGGTGGCAGTCTAAGACACTGATGCAAGTGGTGGGGAATGGATATAAATACAGATGAAGCTTTCCTGAAAACTCTGCCCCACCCTGGCTGCTCACCACTGGCTGTGTGGCCTGGGTTCCTAACAGACCACAGACTAGTACCCAGTCTGCCACCCAGGGATTGGGAACTGTAGCTTCAGGATACTAATTTTTGCTTTGAGGAGATGTGTATCAAAATTATTTGAGAAACTTTGACAATTACATGGCTGAATTTCCCCCTAGAAATAGTATATGAGAATTTCTGAAGCTGGAGTTGGATAGATAAATTTTAAAACTTTATATCTGGATTGCTATCATATATTCTTGGTTTTACAAACCATTTTATTAGATAATGTGCCTAATAGGATATATTTATTAAGCAGCAATGAGAAGGGAAATTAACAGTTCTTCTCATTGTCAGGCCTTCAGTTTTCTAAATCAGTGCTCCCCTAGTTCTTTAATAATTACTAATTTCATATTTATTTTACTTTGATGCGCCGCTGGCCAACCCTTTCATCACTTGCTTTGGTTCCTTACTATACCCATTTTGCACCTGTAGGACTTATTACATTCTCTCAAACCCTTTTTATACAAGGCTACAACTGCTAGTATGTTTAAATAAGCATTTGTATCTGAATAAAGTTAGTATTTAATTATAATAAAGTTTGATGAATAAATCTGCCTTAAATAACCTAAAGTCATGCCATTCTAATATTTGCACATAATTTAGGGAACCAAGAACATTTTAGAAAGTTAGTATCTGTTCTATTTACTATCTCTTGATGTCTGATGATTAGTAGTAAGGAGTGAATGATTAAGACTAAAAGATGGTAACTGGTCCAACATGGGGAATTTTTAAAAGGCAAGAGAATAAAGTGCTTCACATCTATTTGAAGAATATATCTTAATAAGCTTTACTTTTCCTTTATCTTGCAGTGAACCCTGGCGGATGGGCACCAGCCTCAGTGTTAAGGGCAGTGGCAAAACGAGAGTATCCTAAATTTCTAAAACGTTTTACTTCTTACGTCCAAGAAAAGACTGCAGGAAAGCCTATTTTGTTCTAGTATTAACAGGTACTGTAAGATCTATTTTATAATTTTTTTAATTTTATTTGACTTGTTTGACTCCATAGGTATCAAAATCTAGTTGTTCAAAGTAGTGGCTATGTTTTAGGATGTTCCAAGATAGAGAATTGTAGTTTATAGCCTTTAAAACTTCCTTTTTGTTATTTTTTTGTTCATGCTTATTTAATGAAATTTAAACATTATAGAACTATAAAATTTCAGAAGTTCAAATTTCCTGTATTCTTTGCAGAAATTATTATTATTGTATATTTTTCCAAACATTTCTGTCATACTAACATACACTTTTGACTGTTTAAAAAACAAATGTGTTTAGTCCATATTTTGTATTTTGCAGGTTACTTTTTTTCACATAGCAATTTATTCAGTGTCAGGCATAGTGTCTCACACCTATAATCTTAGCATTTTTGGAGGTCAGGGTGACAGAATTGCTTGAGGCCAGACGTTCAAGACCAGCCTGAGGAAGAGCAAGACCCTGTCTCTACAAAAAATAGAAAAATTAGCTGGGCATGGTGGCATGCGCTGTAGTCCCAGCTATTCAGGAGGCTGAGGCAGGAGGATTACTTGAGCCTAGATGATGCCAGTGCACTTTAGCCCCAGTGACATCAAGTACCTGTCTCAAAAAAAGACAAAACAAAAACAACCAAAAACGTATCTTGACTATCTTCATATTAAGATGACATGTATAAAACATATAAGATGACATGTCTTATTCTTTAAACATCTTTGATATGAATATTGCAAAATTTATTATGAGTCCATGTTAATGTCTGAGTTGGTTTCTTATTTTTATTATAAGACAGTGTTACACTGAACATCTTTATGCAAGAAGCTAGAACCTTTAACTTTTTAAAATAGGTGGTATATTAACATGGTTCAAAAATCAAAAGGATGAAAAAGTATATAGTGAAATTTACCATCTGTTTCCCTATTCACCCAGGTTTGCCCACTAAAAAATAAATTCTTTAATTATTATTTGCTGTATAATGTCACATGCATATTATTATATATACTATTACTCATTTCTTATGTATCTTTCCAGAGGTGGTTAGTGCCTGAACAAGCAAATACAAGTGTATTCTCCCTACACATACACTTTGTTGTTTTTGAAGAAGAGGTGGCATACCGTTCAGTGTCTTGCATTTGTACTATATTGGTATATAAGTTCTTACTATATTGGTAAGGCACTTCCTCAGTCTTTTTTTTAATGGATGTACAATAACCTATTATATGGATAAACATACTTTATTGAATCAGTTCTGCATCAGTAGATACTCATTTGCTAGAACAGCATTAATAATTGTATCCAGTTGTCATTTTGCACTTCCAAGTTTATATCTGGGATAAATTACTAGATATGTTACTTACTGCTGGCCCTGCTAGGGTTTTGTGCATTTCTAATTTAGATATTGGCCTTCATAGAGGTTTTACTAATTTTACCATCTCACCAGCAATAGGAGAATGAAATGCCTATTTCCCCATACTTCCTCACACAATGTGTAAAATAAGACTTTAAGATTTTACCAACTTCATAGGTGAAAAATACGTTCTCAGTATAGTTTTTAATTGTATTTCTCTTCTCATGGGTAAGCTTAAGTACATTTGGACTATTGAGAACCATTTGTATAATTCTATTTGTATAAATGTTGCATGTTAAAATTTACAATATTAGTAGGTATTACCAGTTATGATATACAAGCAGTAAGAATGTATACATGAACATTCTCTCATCTCACGTGCATTGGATGTTAAATCATCGGCTGAGAAATTTATATTCTTAAGTTAATCTCTTTAAAAATAACATAGTCAATAACCAAAAAATTTTAATTAGGTCTGATTATTAATGATGTTTATAGCATGTCTCTTTTTAAAAACATGAAGTGTAAATTTGTTGTCAGGTACTAACTCAAGGGTTATTACATTGATGTCTCAGACATTTAAGTTTTCCCAGGAAAACTTATCCGAAAATATTGAACAGGTTCTGGTCTTAATTTACCTTAATGGTTAGTGTTCTGGAATATGACTTGGGTTTTCGGGGATTCTTTATCTTCACATATAAGTTCACTGACATATTTTAGAATATCTTGTACATAAGGATTTTTTTTTTTTTTTTTTTTTTTTAATACTGAGTCTCACTATGTCACCCTTCACAGAGTGCTGTGGTGTCACAGCTCACGGCAGCCTTCAACTCTTGGGCTTAAACGATTCTCTTGCCTCAGCCTCCCAAGTAGCTGGGACTACAGGTGCCCACCACAATACCCAGCTTTTTTTTTTTTTTTTAATGTTGTTGTTACAGTTGTCATTTTGTTTAGCTGGCCCCAGCTGGGTTCAAATCTGCCAGCCTTGGTATATGTGGTCAATGCCCTACAAACTGAGCTACAGGTACCACGCTGCTTAACGATTTTTTTTGTTTGTTTGTTTGTTTGTTTTATTGTTAAATCATAGCTGTGTACATTAGTGCAATCACCTGTACCCATTCTAAGATGCACCATAGATGTGGCTCCACCCATTACCCTCCCTCCACCAAAACCTCCCCCCTCCCTTCCCCTTCCTTGGACCTTTCCCCATAGTCTTGTGCTATAGTTAGGTTATAATTATATGAAGCTATAATTTAGCTTCATAGTAGGGCTAAGTACATTGGATACTTTTTCTTCCATTCCTGAGATACTTTGCGAAGAAGAATATGTTCCAGCTCCATCCGTATAAACATGAAAGAGGTAAAGTCTCCATCTTTCTTTAAGGCTGCATAGTATTCCATGGTATACACGTACC
>CAUYPK010078304.1:0-15731 GCA_963574355.1 Loris lydekkerianus | reverse complement strand
GTAAGTTAAAAATAAACAAAGTTTTCCCCCTTCCAACGTGGGGTATTAAAAGTTTAATTTTTCAAAAAAAAAACATTTGGAATTTATGGGTTTCTTTTGTCTGGGCCCACCTTCAAAAATTTTTTTTTTTTTTTTTTTTTTTTTTTTTTGGTAATGTTTAAAGAACTGAAGACTGGAAGGCTTACAAAAATTCTTTTCCCTGCAACCTTCATAAAAGTTTTATTTTTTTTTTTTAATTTCAGGTTAATGAGAGGGTACAAACAAAAAAGTTACTTTTTTTTAATATCGGGAAATTGAGGCACTGTGTAGAAGACCCTCTCCCTGAGGAATTAAACTGTGGGAATATGGCCCTACATGGGAGACATGGAATTGGGAAACAACTCTTGCCTTCTCTAACACTAAGTTCTCTAACAAACACTGGAATCTTCCAACCACTTCCCAAAAGTTGGGGATTCATCGAAAATTAAAAGTGGTCATTTCTTGCCCCAATAAGTATGCCCCTGGTTGAGGTTTGGCAGCCTCTGCTGAGGCTGGTATACAGCACATACCAGTCCTCAAACTGCGGCCCACAGGCCACATGAAGCGGTGTGAATTGTATTTGTTCCCGTTTTGTTTTTTACTCCAAAATAAGATATGTGCAGTGTGCATAGGAATTTGTTCATACTTTTTTGTTTTAAACTATAGTCCGGCCCTCCAACGGTCTGAGGGACAGTGAATTGGCCCCCTGTTTAAAACGTTTAAGGACGCCTGCCATATACCAAGGACAGCAGGGCAGTCTGCAGAGTGTGGCAGAGTTGGGCTCCCAGGCCCAGGGCTCCCTGCCTGCCCTGCATCCACCAGGTGGCTAGGACCATGTTGCCTGGCAAGATGCCCCAGGTTTGAAGGCTCTCTGGCTCCATCCCTATATGAAGGTTGCTGGTAACTGCCTCAAGACCAGGCCCCCTCCTCTGTTAAGTCGAGCCAAGCCTGATCTTAGGCCCTAGAGTAGGAAAAAAACTGGACCCACAATAATATGGGGTCTCAGTAACCACAGCTCAGAGTTGTATGGTACTAAGGAAAGAATCCTGCCATGGGAGTCGGGAAAACTTGATGCAATAAATCTTCATCAAGCACTTACTATGTGCCAGGTACATTGGACCTAATAGGCAGACAGACCATAAAGAAGAGAATTGCTTGCAGTAACCATACTCAAACTCCATTGATTCTTGGAATCACTAGGAAGGCCTGTTCAGATTGCTTGGCCCCACTCTGGAGGTTCCAATTCATTTGTTCCAGGTTAGATACTAAGAGTTTCATTTCTAACTAGTTCCCAGGTGCTGCTGATGCTGCTGGTCTAAGGTCCACCTTTTAAAACTATTGCAATCCAGTGCCAAGAGTGGGGAGCACAGAAGCAGGAGAAAATGGAAGAGCCCAACCCAGCAAGGGGAAGGGCATCAGCAAAGATTCCAAAGGAATAACATTCTTAGAAGCATTCTTCCCTCCAGGTTTTAATTAGATGGTAAAATCTATATAGGGCAGGGATTCTTAGATGGGGTCCTTAAACAAGTTTGTGAACTCATGAACTACTCTAAGAAAAGTTAGGTCTGTATGTGTTTCACTAGCTCCTCAAAAGCATTGGTGACCCCCAACCTGAAATCATCCACAGCCTATCTCCAGGCACCTCTGGCCTATAAAATTTCATGGTCCTTCTGAAAGGGGCCAGAGTCCCAGCGATGCCTCTGGCTGATATGTGTGCTTTCTCTATTTTAGGCACTTTCGTGTTACCTCCTTTAGTCCTCAGAGCACCCTTTGAGGTGGAGAAAATTGCCAGCACCACTTTAAAGATAAGGAAACAGAGACCAAGAGAAGGTGAGCTGTCTACCTGAGATGACGCAGCAGATGAGGACCAGAGCCAGGGCTGAGCCCCGCAGTTGAGGCCACGGGCTTCTCTTTCTGGAGTCACTGCTAGCTCTTTCTGTTTCTCCACCACACATGGGCCACAGGAACCGGGCCTTCTGTCAGCACACCCCAACGTGCATTCAGCACCATCTTGGAGAGTCATCTCCTCGACAGGGATCTCAGCCCAGGATAGCGTATCCCTTCTCCACTCTGTCCCAGCTGAGGGGACCATGGCTGAGCTCAAAGTCTCTCTGACAAAATCCACTTCATAAAGTTTAACCCACACATTTCCCAAACCACAGCAGGAACCATGCAATCCCCCAGAGTTGTGGCTTATCCCTGTTCAGGGGGTAAACTGAAGGTAGACTCACGATGGGGAACTTTTGGAGTATCCCGAGGAGCTAAAGAAGAAAGTGGCTAGGTACTGCTTGAGGTGGCTCTGGTCTCAGCAGTGGCACTGTGGTCTCATCTGAATCTCTCACTTGTGAGAGCAGTGACACTGAGATTAGCATGGTGAGGTCACATGAAAGACACTGTGCGAACAGCAGAAGAGCTCTGGGAAGGGCTGGGGGAAAAGCAGAGGAGCCAGCATATTCTGCAAGAACCCCGGACGCCAGACCAGATCTGCTCCTTGATGGAACAGACTCCGCTGTGTACCATTGGCAAATGACCACCAGTCTCTGGCAACATTTGGGGAGAGGAGGGGTTGAGGATGCTGAGCCTTTGTCTAGGGAGTGAAGGGCAAACATCAAGCTTGTGTCACAGGCATGTGAGGTTGGGAGACAAGAGTTGCCCTAGCAGAGGACTCTAGGTCCCAAACAAAACCCGGGTGCTTGGGTAAAATCTGGTGGGTAGATCTTGATGGGGAAGATACCTTTCCAGTGAAATAGTAGGCTCTAAGGAGGGTGGGACAGAGTGAAGGCAGGGACTTTGAAAAAATGGTGAATTCTTCTTTAACTGGGTTTCTTTTTCTTAAGCCTAAAAAATGTCTCTTGTAACAGCCCAGCCAGGTAGACTTGGCCTCCCACATCTCTCCACAAAAGGTCAGAAGCATTTTCTCATTTGATCTACAACTTCACTGCAGTGGGCAGAAAAGGTACAATAACTTATTTCCTTAGGAGGGGTCTTTGCAAGTCATGGGGACGTCTCCAGAGAAGCAGATGCCTGAGGCCTCAGCCCTCCCCCCCGAGAGGTGAGTCCTGGAAGAAAAGCAAGAGAGAATGAAGACTCAGGACAGCAGACCAGCAGACAGAAAGACAGCACTCAAGTTGATGGCCCAGACCAGGGATCAAGATCAAGGCAGTATCTGAGTAGCCCATCCAGGATTCAACTGCAAATGCCTATTATGTGTCCACAATGTACAGTAAGTTTCATAAACTACTCTATGGAGCCTGCCATCTCAAGAAGCCTAGAGAAAGTGCAGCATCCTGATGAAGGGCATTTGCAGTCTCTGTAGTTAGAGCTATACAGGAATCCCCCCACTGCACTCACCAGATTGTAAGATTAGCCACTGTAAAGGCCTTGCTTTTCTCATCTGCAAAATGAGCAAAATAAGATGCTTAACACATGGGGTAATTTAAAGGCTTAATTTGTGTTCTGCAGTCAACACATAGAAGTGCTATTATTACTATTCCAACTCATTTCCATTTCAATGTATATACAGAAATCCAGGGCCCAGGGTAGAGTGGCAAGGGAGTCACCTCATTTGAGCAGGGTTATTTGTCCAAGAAGACAGCAAAATTAGCTTCCCCAAGTCCAGCAGCTATCCGCTTACTATGGCAGTAATCTTGATTTTAGTTTGTTGGATCTAAGAATGGAGATGAGCCCAGGCTGTGGAGAGGAAGGAAGAGAAATGAAGATGGCATGAGTTGGCTCATCTTGTTTTCTCCTTTGCCATCTGGAGGCCCCTGAACTGGGCTGTAATCCATCCTTTCTGCTGTGAGATACACTTGTGAATGGGATTAGCTGACAGTGTGGGATGGTACAGGTCTCAGGCTCTAGACTCAGACCCAACTGGGCTCAAATCCCAGCTCAGTCCCTTTCCAACCGTGTGAGCCTGAGCATCTCATATCACTATCTCTGAGCCTCAGTTTCCTTAACAGTTGAAGGGAGATTACAATATACACACATGTTTTATGCGAGGGTTAGAAAAAATGATGAATGCCAGCACACAGAAGAGATCATAGATGTTAGTGATGATGATACGAATCATGGCATTGATCTAAATGGCTTCTATCTGCAAAACTATCCAGTGGGCGGGGCATGTCTGAAATGAACAGCTCAGCCGTGGAGCTATTCAATTACGCCCCTCGACAATGGCCACTAACAGATGAGGAGAAGGAGGCACAGAAAAGCGAAATGGAATGTTTCTTTCTCCAGGAATTGGACAAACTGCCAGCATGTGACTCCTGATGGGATGCTCAGAGATGAGCTGACAGCGCTTACATAGAATTCTTGCCAGAAGTGCATAACCCAGATCTAATCAGGAGGAAACATCAGACAAACCCAGATCAGGACATTCTACAAAAAAACTGGCCTGTATTCTTCAAAAACGTCAATGTTATGAAAGACAAAGAAAGACTGAAGACTTATTTCAAATTAAAGGGAACTAAAATGATAAATATGACAACAACATACAAAAAAATAGTCCTGGTTCACTTCTCTCTTTTCTTTCTTTTTTGGACCCTGGATTGTGTGTGTGTGTGGGGGGGACGGTGCTATAAAGGGCATGTTGAGAACAACTGGTGAAATTTGAATATGATTGTATATTAGAAAAGAGTATTTATTTGTGTTACATTTCTGAATGAATAATTGTTCTGTGGTTGTGTAAAATGATGTTCTTGCCCTTAAAAAGTACACAATCTGGGTGTAAAGGCACATGATATCAGCAACTCTCAAATGGTTCAGGAAGAAAATGTGTACACATATGTAGATGCCTATATATACAGGTATCATATTACTATATATAAGATAAAGCAATTATTATATATGTGACTGCATATTAACAATTAGCAAATTTGAGCAAAGGGTATGAGAAACCTATTCTATTCTTTGTACTATTCTTGTAATTCTTTTATAATTTTGAAATTATTTGAAAATAAGAATGTCTGAAATGTTCAAAAACGCTAGAAGCTTACACTGAAATTATTTTCATCATAAACTCTTTTTATCATTTGTTTGACAAAAAAAAAAAAATGGATTCATTGATCAGTGGCTTGTCTGCATCAAAATTCACTGATTATTTTTTTTTAACAACATGGGTGTTCTTTTTAGCTGTTATTCCTACCAGGTCTAATTTTCCCAGAAAAATATTATGGTCTAAATTTTTCATGCAGATTTTAGGGTCTTCCATCAAGTTTTATTTTTTAATGTTTACTTATTTATTTAGTTAGTTTTGAGACAGAGTCTCATTCTGTCATCCTGTGTAGAGTGCAATGGCATCAGAGCTCACAGCAATCGCAGACTCTTGGGTTCAAGTGAACCTCTTGCCTCAGCCTCCTTAGTAGCTGGGACTACAGACATGCACCACCTTGCCCAGATGGTTTTTCTATTTTTAGCAGAGATGGAGGTCTCACTTTTGCTTAGGCTGGTCTCGAATTCCTGAGCTCAAGCAATCCACCCACTTCGGCCTCTCAGAGTGCTAGAGTTACAGGTGTGACTCTGTAACAATACCTGGCTCTTCCATCCATTTTTAGTCAGAAAGAATATTTATGGTGTGCAGTGTTAGTCTGTCAGGATTATTTTCTGTGGCTTATTTCTAATAAGTAAAAGTTTTTCTGGTGTTTGCAATGTTTAGTGTTACCAATAAGCTGTAATTCTTCAAATAGGTTTCCCCCCCTAAAATTACGATAGTTTTGTTATGTGTAGTTTAAAGGGATTCTCCAACCCTAGCTGTGCATCCAGTCATCTGAAAAGTTCAAGTTTTCCATTCTCTACTCACTCCCAAGATTCTGATCCTGGTAGGGCCTGGACATTTGTATTTTTAATAAGCCCCCATCTCTCAAGTTCTAGTCATCAACCCATCACTTGGTGTGGTTATCACCTTGCTTTATATTATTGGTTATCTTAAATTCTTTGGTCCTTGCTATCCTCACTAATTTTTTTTTTATAAAATACTATTGATTCCATGCTTTTAAAACAATTTTGAATTAATATGAAGGTACCTATTCATTAATTAATATGAGAGTACCTATAAAGGATATTGTTTTCATTTGTAAGATAAATTCAGAGATGTGGTTGAGTCCTTCACCCAGGAGCTATGCCATATACTCCTACATTGTACAGGTTAAGTGAGAACTTACTGAACCTCCTCCCTTCCTGCCCCCTCTTCTTGGATTAATTGTGTTTGCTTCTCATGGGGGCCATAGTTGCTCAACTACTAGTTTCAACTTAGTATTGAGTACATAGGGTGCTTGTTTTTCTATTCTTGAGATATTTTACCAAAGAGAATGTTTTCCAAATCTGTCCAGATAAATACAAAAGATGCAAAGTCTCCATCTTTTTATGGCTGAATAGTATTCCATGGTATACACATACCGCAGTTTATTAATCCATTTATGGATCGATGGACTCTTAGGCTGCTTCCATATCTTCATGATTGTGAATTGAACTACTATAAATATTTTACTGCAAATATTAACATGATAACATGATTATTTTTCTTCTGAGTAGACACTTAATAATGGGATTACAAGATTAAATGGAAGGTCTACTTGTAGCTCTTTGAAGATTCTCCATACTTCTCTCCAAAAAGGCTATATTAGTTTGCAATCCCACCAACAGTGCGTAAGTGTTTCCCCCTCTTCACACCCAGACCAGCAGCTGCAGATTTGGGACCTCACTATTTTAATATTCCATTGGCCCAACTTACCTGTGAGGTCCTTGAAGAAAAGGACCAGGCTAGTGTTTTCTCTATAAGCCAGCATAGCTGGCACATATGTTAGGTGAGGTAGTGAAAATATATAAGCTGATTGATTGTTGGCTCAACCAAAACCTTGAATATCAGCATCAAGAAAAGGAACTTCTTTTAAAGTTATGAAAAAGTAGGCTAGGTGCAGTGGCTAACACCTGTAATCTCAGCATTTAGGGAGGCCAAAGAGGGAGGATTGTTTAAGGCCAAGAGTTCAAGACCAGCCTAGGCAACATTGCAAAACTCTGTCTCTACAAAAAGAATGTTTTTACTCTGTCAGCCTGGATAGATTGCTGTGGTGTCATAGCTCATAGCAACCCCAAACTCTTGGGCTCAAGTGATCCTCTTGCTTCAGCCTCCTGAGTTACTGGGACTACAGGAGCCGATCACAATACTCAACTAATTTTCTATTTTTAGTAGAGACGGGATCTGACTCTTGATCTCAAACTCCTGAGCTCAACCTATCTCCCTGCCTCAGCCTCCCAAAAGTGCTAGGATTATAAGCATGAGCCACCATGCCCAGACACAAAAATTTTTTTAAAAAAGTATTACGTGAGTGTGGTGGTGTGCACCTGTAGTCCCAGCTACTGAGGAGGGTGAGGCAGGAAGATTGCTCAGCCTCAAAAATTGCTTGATCCCAGGAGTTAAAGGCTACATTAAGCTTTGATCATAACATTGTACTTCAGCTTGGTTGACAAAAAAAAAAAAAAAAAAATTGTGGAAATATACATAACATAAAATTAACCACTTTAAACATTTTTAAGTATACAATTCAATGATATTAAGTACATTTACATGCAACCATTATCACTGTTCTCCAGAATTTTTCATCATTCCCCCAAACTGAAACTCTATACCTGTTAAACACTAATTTTCCACTACCACCTACTGGCCCCTAGTAACCACTGTATCATTACTTTCTATGTCTATGAATTTGAGTGACTATTCTAGGCGCCTCATATAAGAGGAATCACATAATATTTGTCCTTTGGTGTCTGCCTTATTTCACTAGCGTAACATCTTCAAGATTCATCCATGTTCCTCAAGCGGCTAAGGCACCAGCCACATACACCTGAGCTGGCGGGTTCGAATCCAGCCCAGGCCCGCCAAACAACAATGACGGCTGCAACCAAAAAATAGCCGGGCATTGTGCCGGGCGCCTGTAGTCCCAGCTACTTGGGAGGCAGAGGCAGGAGAATCAGTTGAGCCCAGGAGTTGAGGTTGCTGTGAGCTGTGATGCTACAGCACTCTACCCAGGGCAATGGCTTGAGGCTCTGTCTCAAAAAAAAAAAAAAAAAAAAGATTCATCCATGTTGTGGTGTATATCAGAATTTCATTCATGTTAAAGGATAATATTCTATTGTATGGATATACCACTTGTTGTTAATCTATTCACGCTCTGATGGACAACTTGGGTTGTTTCCACATTTTACCTATGGCGAACAATGTTGCTGTGAACATCCATGTACAGATATTTGTTCAATTCTCTGTTTTCAATTCTGTTGAGTACATACTCAGTAGAATTTTGGATCATATCTTAATCCTATTTCTGAGCCAGGCACGGTGGCTCATGCCTGTAATATCTGCATGGTGGGAGGCTGAGGTAGGTGGATCTCCTAAGCTCAGGAGTTCAAGACCAGCCTGAGCAAGATCAAGACTCTATCTCTACTGAAAATAGAAAAACTAGCTAAGCCTTGTGGTGGGCACCCATAGTCTCAGCTATTTGGGAGGCTGAGACAAGAGGATCACTGGAGCCCAAGAGGTTAAGGTTATTGTGAACTATGATGCTATAGCACTCTACCCAGGGTGACAGAGTGACACTCTGTCTCAAAAAAAAAAAAAAAGACAAAAATTATATTTCTGAGTTTTTGAGGAATCGCCATAAAGTTTTCTATAGTGGCTAAAAAAGGAATGTTTTTAAAACTTTTCTAATAAAGGTAGAATGATGATTGATCCTTTCTGAATTTCATCCCAACTCCACTGAGAAACAAAATCCATACATCTGTCTTTAGCAACCTTAAAGAATCTTGGGACGTTACCCTTCCCCTTTTGTTCTGTGGAACATTGATTGCCTTGAAGGCCCTCAGCCCACCTCCTTGATTCCATCCCTCTTCATCACGTGACTTTGCAGTTCTCACAAAAAGTGATGGCATCTGTTTTCCATTCCAAGACACTGAGTTTGGCTACATGACTGGCTTTGGCCAGTGGGATGTTGGCAAATTTCACATAAGCAGAGGATTTAAAAGTGCTTTCACAACTAAATTTGCACTTGCTCTTGCACTTATGCCTTCACCACGAGAATATAGTCAGCCCTCCATATCTGTGGGTTTCACATCCTTGGATTCAACCAAAGTTGGGCCCGTGATGGTGCTATCTATCCTGAATATGTACAGACATTTTTCCTTGTCATTATCCCCTGAGCAATACAGTATAACAACTATTTACATAGCATTTACATTGCATTAAGTGATTTAAAATTTAAAAGAGGATGTGTATAGGTTATGGGTAAATACTACACCATTTTACATACAGAACCTGAGCCTCTGCAGTTTTTGTTATTCACAAGGGTCCTAGAATCAGTTCCCCATAGATACCCTGGGACAACTTGTATACCCAAGCCAGTTTGCTAGAAGAATAGGAGAGAAAGGTGAAACAGAGCTCAGTTACCCCAGCTAACCACCCCATGTGTGAGACCCCAGCCAACAGCCAGAGGGTGAGAGAGCTCAAAGGGAACCAGAAGACCATCTGGATTTAATTTAATTTGTTACACAGCATTATTGTGGCAATAGATAATTGATACATCAGCCCTCCTCTTCTGCCAAACTGCCACAGTTTCTGCATCTGTCAAAGAGTGATGAGATAACCAGTTTTGCTGATTTCATTGAGCTATTTTGAGAAATAAGTGCCAGAACTGGCCAGGATTAGCGTCTGACAGTCACAATCTAAGGGTGGATTTCTCTCTTCCCTCTCTAAGATTACCCTGCCTTAGTTTATTGGGAAAGAGGCCGTAGAGGGCATCTGCTCGTCATTCTTCTTCATTCTGGTGACAGCATCTCAATTTTTCTTGGAGAGCAACACTTCCCCCATGCTCAGTCTGTGTGTTCTGGGTAGAGTTGCGCTAGCACTGGGGGCCACTAGCAAATGACCTAGGGCTGGCCAATCAGTGTATTCTATCCCCTTGGCCCTAAATTGATTCAAGATGGACAAGCCATAGGCCAAGCCAATGAAACTCACATTTAAGAGTCTGACTGGAAAGTTTTCTTCTCCATTAAGATTACCAAGAGGATACAGTTTGTGTTTAGAGGAGCCAAAGGGTACCATGCGAGAAAAGCTTGCCTGAATTTAGTCAACATAGAAGAAAGAGAGCTCAGAGATTAGAAAAAACAGAATTCTGGGCAGTGCCTGTGGCTCAAAGGGGTAAGGTGCCAGTCCCATATACCAGAAGTGGCGGGTTCAAACTCAGCCCCGGCCAAAAAAAAAAACAGAATTCTTACGACATGGTTAGAACCCCTGGATCCAGCCAGGCCTGAAGCTCTACTTCCCTTGAACTTTTTAGTTACATGTGTCAATACAAGCTACTTTTTAAAGTTGCTTTCTTTTGCTGTATTAAAACAATTTGGAGAAAATTGGGTACAGGCGATTTCACTAATGTACACAGCTATGATTTAACAATAAAAAAAAAATAAATAAATAAGTGATTTTTCTTGCATTCCTTCCGGATCACCTTCCTGACTGCAAATTCTTTATTATAAGTTCCTGCACAGTGCCCTTAGCCTCACTGTTTTGACAAACCACTGTGCTTATCACTGCTGGATCTGGCACTCCCAGGCAAAGTCCTCCTGATAGGGCAATATTATTTCCATGCAAGATCCAGGAATAAGGGGAACATGGGTCTGGGTTGATCAAACATCCTACTTTGCTCTGGACAGTCCTAGTTTATGCCTGCTATCCCAGTGTAATTATCAGTAGCATTCCCTTTCACTATCAGAGTGTTATCGTTGCTTGGACAGTAAGTTATTTAGCCACCTCCTTAGGGTCATACTTCCTTTTATTGTGTCAGCTCTTATTTTCCACACCCCCCTTCGTAAAGCTAGGTGATAGTTTCAGACTTTACCACCAAGCTGGGGTGATTAGAGCGTCTCACAGGATAGGAGGAGGTGGGGCAGAGAACAAAGATGGCTGCAATGGTATTTCCTGCCCCACATGCTCTTACAATGTGACCTTGCCTCTCTTCCTCAAGAGCTGCCATCTAATTCTCCTCCCCTTAAATTTGAGTGATATTGTGACTGCTTCAACCAACAGACCACTTTGGAAGTGATGTGGAGTGGCTTCTTGGAGCCATCCCGTAAGAAGTCCAACTTCCCTGAGGCTGCCATGGTGTGAGGAAGCTAAACTGTGTTAGTGGCCATGTGTAGTCACTCTGGCAAGCAGTCTGTGGCAGACAGACTCTGAAATGGCCCCCAATTCTCCTCGCCTCCTGGTTTTCATCCCCTTGAATAATCCCCTCCTGTTGAGTGAGGATGAGATAGTCACTTTCTTCTAATCAGTGGAATATTGCGAAGATGATGAGATATCGCTTCTGTGATTGTGTTGCATGAAATTATAACTTCAGTCTGTATAGTGTACTCTGCCTGGCCACTTTGATGTGCATGGCAGTTCACATGGCAAGGACTTAGCACAGTTTCTGGCCAACAGGCAACAAGGAATTTAACCCTCAGCCCAACAACCCAAAAGGAACTGAATTCTGCCAACACCTTGGTAAGTGAGCTTAGAAGCGGATCCTTCCCCAGTTGAGCTATCAGAGAAACACTAGCCCTTGATTGCAACTTCATGATTCCTGACCCATACACACTGTTAGATACTAAATGTGTGTTGTTCTAAACTATTAACTTTGTGATAATTTATTATTTATAAGATAATTCATCCACAGTTTTGAATGAAGAGCTTACAGATGATTCCATCACAGCTTTTGAGTCTCCCATGCTGGTCCCAGAATAGAAACAAGCCATGCCCTCCGTGCCCCATCTAAGTTCCAGATAACAGAACTCATTCACATAATAAAATGGTGGTTGTTTAAGGCCACTGCATTTTGGGATTGTTTTTAACACGGCCATAAAAAAATAGAAGAAAAAGTCCCATTGTTTTCTTTTTGAGACACAATCTTAATCTGTTGCCCAGGCTAAAGTGCCATGGCATCAGCCTAGCTCAAACTCCTGGGTTCAAGCGATACTCCTATCAGCCTCCCACGTAGATGGGACTATAGGTGCCTGCTACAAGCCTACTTAATTTTTCTATATATTTTTTAGTAGACACAGGGTCTCACTCTTGCACTGTTCTCAAACTCATGAGCTCAAACAATCCTCCCAACTCTGCCTCCTAGAGTGCTAGGATTACAGGTGTGAGCCTCCATGCCTGGTCAGAAAGTCCCACTTTTAAACTGTACATAAATTAGGATCTTTCCATGATCCATGATAGATGTGAATGCCCAGACTGTAATATCACTGTGGGATCTCCAGATCTGTCACACTTCTCCAGACTGTCACCTGCTGGAAGTTTCCACTGACCTTCTGTCGATTCCTGTGCCAAGAGTGTGGTCTTGACCACCAACAGTAAATTTCTCAGCAACATAAAATCCTGTTAGAGTTTTCGTGTTATCGCTCATATGAACCTAATTAAATTCTAAAAAGAACCACTCTACTTTCCATTGCCTAGGTGGATGGGGATGGTTTTGTTCTTCCAGTTTTACCTGATTCAAATCTCTTTAACTTCTATGTGTTCCTGAAAGTCTCTGCTTAAGGACCTAAGTCTATTGTGGAGAAGGAGAGAAAGGATGGAGGCAGGAAAGAGGTGGTCAGAGCACTCAGCAAGAGTATTAAGGGGTTAAGCTCTTGCCTGAGCCTCACAATATTTCATTTTTTTCCTTGGATAGCAGAGATTCTTCTTTAGGAGGATAGAACACCCTGCACATATATGCACACGCACACATGCACAAACACACACCTTCCTTACTTATAGCAGGACTATAAGATTTGATCTGCATCTATTACTTAAAAAATTAATTCAGTAAAGTTATGGCTCTGAAGAGTCTTCAGAGAAAGAAGACTCTCATCTGAGTTTTTCAAGTAGTTGAAGATTACCTCTCCATCCATCAAAATTTTTACTTCAAAAGTTTGGAATGAAAGTCTTTCTGAAATGTAGTGTACCTCTCCCTGCCTATTAAACCAGAGACAGCGTCATTCCTCTTGCCCTTTCTGATATCTCACATGGAGCACGTCCCCCACACCTAGTCAGATGAATCAACCAAGCCCAGGAAATTTGCACAATTGGCGTGAATTTTCAAAAGGAAAACATTTCTTTCCAGATTTTTGAGAGCCCTTGAGTATTCAGTTCTTCAGAAGTCAGTGCTTGTATGAAATGAGAAACAGCCCTTCCACGATGCAAATGTATCCTTCCCACCAAAAGACAAATGCAATCCAGACCTACCAGCCTATGGGTAGAAATGAGGTCACACTTCATTTATTTATTTAACAAATACTTATCTAGGGCTTGCACTGAGTTATTCTAAGTGCATTAAGATCAATTGATTTTTTAACAAAGATGCCAGGAAAATACAATGGGGAAAGGACAATCTCTTCAATAAATGATGTTGGGTTCAGATATTCATGCACATGAGTATGAAATTATACTCCTGTCTTACCCCACATACAGAAATCAACTTGGAATGGAGAAAACACTTAAACATAGACCTGAAACTGTAAAACTACTAGAAGAAAACATAGGGAAAAAACTTCATGACATTGCTTTGGGCAATAATGTTTTTGGATACAAACCTCAAAAGCCCAGGCAACTAAAGCAAAATTGACAAACTGGATTGCATCAAACTGAAAAAGCTCCTGGACAGCAAAGAAAACAATCATCAGGGTGAAGAGATAACCTATGTAATGGGAGAAAATATTCATAAACCATACATCTGATAAGGGATTAATGCCCAAAATGTCCAAAGAACTAAAACTCAATAGCAAGAAAACAATTAACTGATTTAAAAATGGGCAAAGAGACTGGGCACAGTGGCTCATACCTGTAATTCCAGCACTCTGGGAGGCCGAGGCAGGTGGATTGCTTGAGCTCAGGAGTTGGAGACCAGTCTGAGCAAGAGCTAGACCCCCATCTCTAAAAATAGCCTGGTGTTGTGGTGGGTACCTGTAGTCCCAGCTACTTGGGAGGCTGAGTCAAGAGAATCACGTGAGCCCAAGAATTTGAGGTTGCTGTGAGCTGTGACACCACAGCACTCCACCCCAGGGTGACTGAGTGAGACTCTGTCTCAAATAAATAAATAGGCAGAGGATCTGAATAGACATTTCTCCAAATAAAACATACAAATGGGGAACAGGAAAATGAAAAATGCTCAACATTATTAATCATAAGAGAAATGCAAATTAACACCAAAATGAGATATCATTTAACACCTATTAGAATGGCTATTATCAAAACGATGATAACAAGTTGTGGCGAAAAGGGAACCCTGATACACGGTTGGTGGGAATGTAAATTAGTACAGCCATTATAGAAAACAGTATGGAGGTTCCTGAAAATATTAAAAATAGAGCTACCATATGAATAGAGCAATCCATTATGGGGTATACATCCAAAAGAAATGAAATCAGTATGTCAAGGAGATCCTGTACCACTGTGTTCACTGCAGCACTATTCACAATAACCAAGATATAGAACCAAATTAACCATCCATCAGCAAAAAAATGGATAAAGAAAATGTGGTAAGAAAATCACTAAGAGGGTAGATTTTAAGTAAGCATGCAGCACATATATTACTTCTATTTAATCCACTGTATATACATATTTTAAAATAGCATGTTATATACCATAAATAGAAATATGATATTTTTCAATCTTAAAAATAAATTTAAAAATTTTTAAAATAACAATTCTCCTAACAACTTTATGAGGTATTGTTTCTTCACATTTTACAAGTGAGGAAACTGAGGCACAAAGAGCTAAAATAACTTGCCCAAGGACACAGAGCTCGTAAACGGATCAGGGTTTTGGACCCAGAAGTCTGAGTCAAGAGCCTTTACCTGAATTTCCTTTGCTGTGCTGAATCTCACTGATGTGGATCCCCCACCTACATGGTAGACGTTTTGAGTCTCCTTAGTAAGGTTCCCTCCTTCTTCTAATTATCACTATTTCCAGAGTCTGTGGGAGGTGTTGCATGTGGGCTCAATGTTCTCTTGAATTCTGCTCCTTAAGGGCAGGTCTGCCACTGCACCACTTCTAGCCGCTATCTATTAATATTACCACAGTAATGCCATTTAACAAAAATACTCCAAAGTTCAGTGGCTTCAAAGAATAAGCATGAATCTAGCTCATGAGTCTGCAGGTCAGTGGAAAGGTTATTCTGGCCGGGAGCAGTGGTTCACACCTATAATCCCAGCACTTGGGAGGCCGAGGCGGGTGGATTGCCTGAGCTCACAGGTTCGAGACCAGCCTGAGCCAGAGCAAGATCCCATCCCTAAAAATGGCCAGGCATTGTGGCAGGTGCCTATTGTCCCCAGCTACTTGGGAGGCTGAGGCAAGAGAATCGCTGGAGCCCAAGAGTTTGAGGTTGCTGTGAGCTGTGATGCCACCGCACTCTACTGAGGATGAGAAAGTGAGACTCTGCCTCAAAAGAAAGAAAGGAAGGAAGGAATGAAGGCAGGAATGAAGGAACGAAGGAAGGAAGAGACGGACGGGTGATTATTTGGTTATTGTGGTCTTGGTAGGGCTTGCTGACATGCCTGGGGTTGGATGACTTTTAGCTGATCTGGGTTGGCTGAGAAGAGTGGGGTCACTTGGATCTGTCATCCTCCAGCCAGCTGTCCCAGGCACTTAGCGATGGCAGAACGAAGAATTCAAGCTTAATTGTGCAAGCACATTTCAAGCCTCTGTT
>CAUYPK010078303.1:0-19397 GCA_963574355.1 Loris lydekkerianus | reverse complement strand
CGCAGAGACCTCTCACTGCACACAGACCCCACCCTGCACACAGACCCCGCCCTGAACGCAGAGACCCCGCCCTGCACGCAGAGACCCCGCACTGAACACAGAGACCCCGCCCTGAACAGAGACCCCGCCCTGAACTCAGAGACCCCGCCCTGAACACAGACCCCACCCTGAACGCAGAGACCCCGCCCTGAACACAGACCCCACCCTGAACGCAGAGACCCCGCCCTGAACAGAGACCCCGCCCTGAACAGAGACCCCGCCCTGCACGCAGAGAGACCCTCAGACACCCTCGCACTGTACGCTGCTCACCTGAGTTGCATGAGCCAAGGAAAGAAAGAGCAAGCAGTTAGTAGAAAAGGCAAGAAAAGAAACTCAGAAGTATGCAGCTTGTGACCAAGATCTTTTCCTTAATTGATAAATGAAACTTTCCTGTAAACTTACATTATTTATTTTCTCATTATTTATTCTGTATTTATCATATTGACACCCAGGGACAACAAAGGAATATGAACGTATCCTGAGCGTTTATAAAGGCCCAATAGTATTTCAGAAAATATCAGTAAGAACCAGAAAGTGACATTTGTAACTAAAATTATTAAAGTATAATTTACTATTTGATGATTTAGAAGACTATACCTTTGTACATTTTACAAATTATTTTTGAAAGCAATTACATTTTGAGCTTCAGTTATAAAAATCAATTATCACTGATCACTATGGAAAAACCCAATAAATAAAATGCTAAAAAAATTGCTAATTAGTGAAAAGTGATCTTTACATGTTGCATACCACTTGAATGTTGAAACCGTGTACATAAAATGGCTAGCAGGCAAGAATGGGCTTCACGAGACACTTCATTTCTGGTTGAAATCCACTTACAAGCTGCCATGTGAACTCTGTCCCTGAAAATCCTTTCAGATCCTCAGACCAGCATATGATTTTATGATTTATCTGAATTGAGCCATAAGTGATGGGCTTAAATTACAAAATCTCCTTCCATGTAGAAAAAATTAAGGGCTCCATAATGTAATAAATTCTACTAGACTTTCATTTAAACATCAAGAGAAATAATATCACTTAAACTTTATCAAGACTTTTATAAGTTATTTTTAAAATTTCCTTGGTTCTTGTTAAATAATATCAATATGAAATATGTATCTTATTTCACTTACAATTTGCTAGGCACTTCATGGCAGATAATACCCAGTGAGGAAGGTCATCTACACACACAAAAAAAAATTAGTATCGTTTAGTAAATCATATAATTTTTATCACAGTATGTTTTGAAACTCCACATTTATGTGTAATGATATATATACACACATACATGTTATGTATTTATACCTATGTACATTACTAGGATTAAAAACTATTATATGTTTAACAAGATGTAGGGTGAAGTCAATATTTTAAAACATAAAAAGTTTGACAAAGTTATAGAGATCTTGAATATGACTCTATTCACATTAGATAAGACAATTAGCTAACCCCAAATCCAGGGTGAGTTATTTTCAGGGGTGTTCAGATATAAACTGCGACCACCACCCCCTCACCTCCTGTGAGAACTGCCCATTGCCAGGTCACCTGATGATTACTGATTTTGATGAGAACTATGACCAAGATGGTCTTTAAGGTGCTTTTACAGCAAGTCTTACCATTGCTGCTCACTAGGAGTTTTTCAACACAAACCATGAATATATTCTACTTGACTTGAAAAATTTATGGTTACAAGGAAGAGAAATCTAAATGAGTGCACATACTGTTCAGTATGTTATTTCAGGTAACGGAAGAAAGGGCTGGTCCAAAGCCACATGCATATGCCACACAGCAAACACATCAGTTTTGATGTTTACATTTTGTTCCTATAATTACTCAAAGTTTTTGCTCATACGAAGAAATCCAAAGTACATGTCAGTTAATTCTATAGACAGCAAGTTATAAAAAACTGAGTGAACATTTTGAGATTTTGATACATTTCTTACAATCTAAGTTTTTTAATGCATCTAGATCGAATCATCTACACCTTCAATTAATCAGTGCCCTTCAGAATTCTCATTTTGAGAGCCTGGGCTCCTTTTGTTGTGCGCTACTGTGGTTTTGCAGGCATGTCAATCCAGTGAAGCTGCATGTAAATACTCACGTAAGCCTCAGGGACGCGCGGACCTTCATGTTCCATCTTATCTTTAAATCTCTAGCACAATGCCTGACATGCTATAGGTCCACACTAAAAGTGTGGTTACAATAGTTTTTATTATACTTACATGCCTTCTCAATGTTTAACCCTGTCATTTTGTTAAAATAATGTATGAGTCTACCTTGGTAGCTAAAATATTTCTATAAACCTAAAATTTATTTCAGTCTTATTACTAAAGTACCTATGATGATAAAACAATAGCTCCTCTGATGCTCCCCTCAAAGTATTTTACTTTCTATATTTGGGTATCTCTGCACCCCTTATAACTGTAACCTTTGTTAGCAAGTTTGAAAAAATTCTCATTTCTGCTATTAACACCAACCTGCTTTGTCTTGCAGTACAACCACTCCATGTGTACTTGTGTTGGCCACGTTGTACATTACATACTGAGGAATTATTTGTCTTGGATTTATGAATTCTTCCAGAGATGGCACACCTAAAATGGTTTGCAGGCTAAATGAAAGAATATAATTTTTTTCTTCATAGAATAAGTAGGATAGATTATACATATGAATATGACTAGCTAACATATAAAGCCATCAGTATATTTTATTTTTCTTTTAACTAAACCACTTTCAAATATATTTATCTCAGTACTCTTTGAAGGATTCCAATATGTACCCTAATAAAACATTCCATCCCATTTCTACTGTACTAGTTATAGCAAGAGCATCTACTGAGAAACACACACACACAGGTTAGACTCTAAGCTTCGAGAATTACTCTTCTTATTCATTTGCATATTTTGATCAAAGTGTCAAAGTAATAATCAAAACACTTCAGGAACTTTACAAAAGCGTATTTTATCTTACTAGATCAGAATAATATATCGCCAAACTTCTTCAACATCTTCCTGGCTTATTTCTCTATTATCGACTAAATTTTCTTGACCTTCATTAATTATTTCATCCTTTATTTTTTCTACATTTTCCTAAAAAAAAAAAAAAAAAAAAAAAAAGAATTATTTTGGTTAAATCTGTCATACTCAAACTAAGTAAATAATGAACAGAATCCATTTCTAATCTACCACTATCAGTCCTATTAATACTATCCATCAGCCAGAAGGCTCATGTTTCCTGAAGAAATAAATGTAACAAACGGTAATGAAGTTTTTGGCTTTGCAGCTATCCCCACCACTCTCAAATCTATTTAAAAGAAAACATACTGGAATTATATAAACACCATTTTCAAGTATGTCTTACTACCATTTTTGTCATTGTTTCTATGGGTTCTCAACAACTTTACACATCCATTTTTAGAATGTAATGTTAATGAGATTTTAGTATTGGCTTTAAATATTAACATATTTACTTTTAATGATTCTGTTATTAATTAAACTTAAATGAGTGACTAGTAAAAAGATGTTTTACCTGAGAGAAATGTAATCCATGCTTTTTAGTTCTACGAGATAAGTTTCGTAATTTAAAAGTACTATCTTTGTCTTTAGGAAAGTTATCTATGCTGTTTTTTCTCAATTCTGGATGTCTTCGTGGGAGAGGTTTAAGTGGAGAAGTTGTAGGAAACCTGGTTTAAAAATAGTAAGCAATTAAAAACATGTGAGATCAGAAACGAATGTTCAGAGGCTGTCTTAAAAATCACAAAGAGAATCTCATTTATTGACATTACCAAGAAATATTTCATATAAATTAAATTTTCCCATTAAACCTTTTAAAATTATTGTAATAGTTTCCTGCTTTCTTTAGAATATTGTACATATTTTACCTTTATTTCTGTGTAATTAAGGGTTTTTACGGGGGTCATTTCTGTTGAAGAGGTAGTGTGTAAACACAAATGGCTCTAGAATGCAGAATCGGTTTCTGTTGCTCCTTTTGGTAATGCTTTTTCTCCTTTCATTTTAATATAAAATATGTCAAAGATATAAAAAGTGCAGAAAGTAACACAAACCAGTATCTATGTTTGTTAAGTAGCAACAATACAATTGTTGACATTTTGCCAGATTTCTTAAAAAAAAAAAAAAAAAAAAATTCTTTGCTAGTTCATTTTTGTCCCCCTTTCCTAAGAGAGGAAACTATTAATCTATAGTATTGTAACTATAAATGTTTACTTACTGTGTTTCTTGCGTTAGTACTTTTACTAAATATATACAAGCAATATGTGGTTTGGTATTTTTTCACTTTGTGGTATCTATTGTCTATTACACATTCAGTTTTCATGAAAGTTTTTAGTGACCTCAGAAGTTCTTTTTGATTTCACCGTTATGTAAGTATTTTCTTCTATTCTCTCTTAAGAGTTTTATTTTTCATACTTAGGTATTTAACCCATGTGTGATTTATACCAAATCCCCACATCCCTTATGTGTGGGTTTATTTCTTTCCTGGTACCTAACTGTACTGGGTTAATTTAAGTCCAGATATAAGGTAAAGCATTTAAGCATTTCTCTTTTCCTTGTTTTTCAAAGTTTCCTTAGACCTTTACCAAACGAATTTTAGAATCTGCATGTCAAATTCTACAAAAAACTATATTAGAATTTTGAATAAAAATGCACTGAATTTATATACTGACTTGGGAAGAACTGACTTATCTATATGATACTAAACCTTTTTGTTCACCAATAGGGGCATCTTCTCCATTTTTTCTCTTCAATACAATTTAATAATTTTCTCCAATAAGGTCTTACACATTTTTGGTAAAATTTATTTCTAGGTATTTTATGTTGGCCAAAGAGAATCAGAAAGCTTCCAAAGAGGAAACTACACAGCTGAGATTAGAAGAAATGTGTAAACGTACTAGTCTGACAAAATGTGTACAGTGATTCAAGGTGGAAGGATGTTTCAGGCAGACAATAAGATTTGTTAAAGCAGGGTCTTGATTTCCTCATCTGTAAAAGTGACTAACATCTACTCTGCTTGGCTATTACAGGGATTAAATTATAAAGCAGAGTTTCTGGTATATGATAACTGCTTACTAAGTATTCTCTTTAATGTATGGTATATTTCTTCTGTTATCTATTACATAAAGTTTGCTATTATCACCTGTTTTCTTAGGTTATAGTAAAGTATGTCATTTGAAGGCAAGGACCCATAAACTTGTCTTGTAATTTTAGAATCTATGAAACTCTGTCAGTAATGATGTCCTTGAAATGTTATAAGGCTTTTAGAATATGCAGAAGTGATGATATCTCACTGGTTCCCTCTCAACTCCCTAGTTTATTGTACAAGGGCTGTCAGGAATGTAACCAGCCATGTACGTCCCCATTTTTCATAGAATGTGGTTGGATACTTTCTGGACAGCCCTCACATATGCTAACATTTAAAAAGGTTGAATTTTACAGCAATTAATGTTCACCTTATAATTTTTCTAAATGGACTAAAGAAATTATTAATAGTATTTCTCTTGAAGAAGCTGCCATTTCAATGAAAGTACAATTAGAGAGAAAACTTCACTGTATTCAGTTTTGTAGTTACATATCTACTCAGTACCTGAATAGCTGGCTGTTGTCATCAAGATTTTCTGATCCCCATCTGCCTTTGATATCTTCAATCACATGATTCTTAAGAAATTTTCTCAGTAGTTGGACAGTCTGTTGTCTTGTAACTTCAGGACCAAAATTGCTGTTATTTCTTAATAGGTCATAAAGCCAATCTACGGCTTCTCCCGCTGTGAAACAATTGCCATATTTTTTAAAGTGTTGTCTGTGTTTTCTTAGAGGCATTCCTGCTCGAAAAGATGTGGTGATTTCATTCCACTGTAAAAAGAAGGAACATATTTTTAAAAAGTTAAATAAAAATAAGATCTCTAGCTGATGTGAAATACACTAGGCAGCTTCACATGATGGCTCAGGCCTAGAGTCCCAGTACTTTGGGAGGCTGATGTGGGAGGATCACTTGGGCCTAGGAGTTCAATACCAGCCAGGGCAACATTATTTTTTTTTCTTTTGAAAAAGTAATAAAATACATTAGGCCAAGAAAATTCTTTAATTCACATCTGATTACATCATAAAAATTCACCTTATTTGTGTTACATAAAATTTTGTATCTCACATTGATTGCTTTTACTAATTCTAGTGCTGTAGTAACATGTATTTTTTTCCTAAAATCACTTCATTGGCTGATCAGCTTATTTAGAAACCTGGGAATAAGGAAAAAGAGCTGTAATGCTTCTCAATAGAGAACGCATTTCTTCCTGACTTTCAAATCTCAACTGATGCTTTACGTTCATGATTTCACTTTAATTCTCACAGTTCTATGAATAGCTGCTGTTTCTCATTTTTCACAAGGAGACTGATGCACAGAGATTAGTAATTTGAGCAAGGTAATACAGCTCAGCGACAAGCCTAGGCATTCCAACCCAGCTTGACCAGCTCTAGAAACTCTTCTCTCTGCCACTGTGCTGCTCAAACAAAACTTAAGGCAGGCAGTAGTTTTACTGGTAAAAGACCTCGAATGTCAAAATAGCTTCTATATTTATTAATGCTGTAGTATCTCTTTTGTGAAGATTCCTACAGTGAACAAAGAACAGATGGGGTAAATGAAGTATGCAGTAATACGCTGTTTTTTTTTTTTTTTTTTTTTTTGATACATACTATCTGTCACAGCAACCTTAAACTCCTGGGCTCAAATGATCCTCTTGCCTCAGCCTCCTGAGTAGCTGGGGCTACAAGCATCAGCCACAACATTTGGCTATTTTTTTTAGAGACAGGGTGTAGCTCTTGCTCATGTGGTCTAGAACTAGTTGAGTTCAGGCGATCAGCTAGCCTGGGCCTCCCAGAGTGCTGGGGTTAACAGTTGTGAACCACTTTGCCTAGTCTTCCATTGCATATTTTTAATAGTATTAAAAATACTGTGACATACCTACATTTTTAAAAGCTACTGATATTTTCTAAAGTGTGCTCAAATCAGCCAAACCTTCAGGTGTGTGACAGCTCTCACAGTGTGTATGAAGTTGGTAGTGGTACAGAATAAACATAATGCTTTTTAGTCGGAAAATGAGATATCAGAGATCAAGAAATCTAATTTGTAACTCTAGCTATGCCACTACTAGCTAGGTTACCACTTACCTTACCTATGGGTCCTGGTATCAAAACAGAATTTGAAGGCTGAAAACATGACTGTATCCTTTTCTCCCCACATCTTCCCATTTCACACATTTATTTATTGAAAAACTTAACGTTACTGCTCTGAGGTTTCTGCACTAAACGAGATTACTTAATAACTTTCCCCAGACGCCATCGCCATCAGGTGTTAACAGCAGTTTTAAGAGTGGGCCCTGGTATGAGGCTACCGGGTATTTACCTAAAGGGCTTGTTGTAATGATGTAACAATTTAATGCATGCAAAGCACCAGTAAGTATTAAGTTTTCTTTTTTGGGTGCTGTTACTATTTTCATCTAATTTTATGACTTTTTAAGCAACAGGACGACCTGAATTCTACCTTTTATATTGACGGAATTCTATCCTTTATAAAGGACTTTAACTTCCTGAGCATCTGGAATTCACTTCAATTTCACCCTACCAGGAAGACTTGGATTCTTCCAGCCCTGCGGTTGACGCTCCCTGACTTCGGAAGTGTCAGTTGACTGCTGTGAGCCTCAGTGTCCACCCCGGGAGAGCAGGCGCCCAGTGCCTGGTCACCTGAGAGGACTCCCCGAGAGGACGACTCGCTCGTGACCCCACGGATCTGCAGCTCGTGACCCCACGGATCTGCAGCCCTCGGGCAGCAGACAGCGGCCGGCACAGGTTGGCCCTGGGCCGTGGAAACCCGCCCAGCGGCTCCGGGGCCTGCGGGACGCGCGCCCCCTGCGGCCCCAGCAGCGGTGGCCGGCGCCCTAGAACTGCTCTGCGGCCACGTCCTGCCTCGGATCGCACCGACCTACGAGCCAGACCGCCCCACCCGGGCCCGTGGCCGGCCTGTGCCCACAGCGCTCGGACCTCGTCCTCCTTCTCAGCGGTTCGGGCTCTGCGGGAGGACGGGGCTGCGCGGGCGCGCGGGGCGGCTGCAGACCGGACGTTCGCGACGCCCCAGTCCGGGGTCGCCCGGCAAGGACAGAGCGACCCGTCCTTTCGGGGTGCTCCCCTTGGGGCCCGGGGCACCGCAGGGCTTGGGGGCCAAGTCCCTCAGATCCTACAAGTGGAGGAGAGGCGCCTCCAGCAGGGTCCCCGCGCCAGCCGGCCATCGAGCCCAGGGGGCCTGGGACCCATCACCACCCGGGGTAAAACCGCGACCCGTCTCACGCAAATCGGGTGGCCGCCGCCAGCCCGCGACCGGTCTCGTCGATCCGCCGCGTCTTACCAGCTTGGTGGCCCGGTAAGGCCCGGGAGGCCCGCCCCGACCCTCCATGGGTCCGTCAGCGCCAGGCGGCGGCCATGGCTGCGGCCAGTCGAGACACAACCGTCGGCCCCGCGGCCGATTCGAACACCCCGGAGGGCCGCGCTGATTGGCCGCGCCGCCGGGTCACGTGCCGCGGGGCGTGGTCGGGCCGGCGCCGCCTCCTTGCTTCCGCCGGTGGCCGCGCGGGGGCGACGTCTCAGCGCTCGGGACGCTTGGGGAAGTTCAGCTGCGAACCGGATGGTTTGAGGTCCAGCCTTTGGTTCCAGGAGGTTTGAAATTTCAAAACAAAAGGAAAACCGGCTTTTCTGCCTGGCCCTGCGGGATGTTCAGCAGTGTTAGCAAATACAGCAAAGCAGCCTCGCGTCTGTGTGTCTCTCCTCTTACCAGGGCCGTAATTCCACTTTTCTGAGTGCAAAAAAACGTAGGATCAGACTCCGCGCAGTTGGGTAGTAGAATGGCGCATAAGTAGATTTTCCTAACATACAATGCGGGTTTGAAAACGGAGCTTGCCACGTCGCTTCCCTACCTCCAAGCTTTCTAAGAATCTCGGTTATGTTTAAATCGTTACTATACGCTGGAAACTTTACTGGGATCTTAGAAAATAAATATGCAGCAAGCGCCATTTTTCAAATGATAAACTCCAGGTTCCAAACAGAAGAAACTTGCCCAGAGTCCCAGGTCTCCTGGGCTCAGACGTCATACTTGTAACAAACGCTCTGTCTGCAGTCTGCAGAAAGCTATGCTGGAGTCCTTAGCACTGGGGGATTGCGGAGTGACTTGAAGCTGTGGTCGTATTCATTTGGAAATTAAACAGCGATTTGAGAGGATAGGACTTAGTTAAGAGAAGAGGTAAGGGAAAATGTCCCAGGAGGGGTGGTGTAAGGGTCTGCAGTTTTCCATAACTATCACGCTTGCTTAATTTAGATGGAAATACATCTATTTTCTAAGCAGGGCCAGTGGGTACGAATTTTCAAAAAATAGTAAAAGGAGCAACCAACTCAATTTTCCATTTGTGTTAAAGAAAAGTACTAGAATGATAGACGTTACACAATAGTTAATCATTTCTTCTCTGGCTTTGAGGCGTGTTGTCCTAGGATTCTCCTTACTCTTTTCTCTTGCAGCCTGTTGACTTTTGTGGATCTAAAAGGAAAAGCTGAGGCAAAATTAATAAAGCAGTGTCCATTTGGGCCTATCCCAGGTTACAGCCTGGAGCATCGATTCAAATTGCCCTGCATATACACTCCTATTAGCAGCAGTTGCAAGTGGATTTTTAAAGGCAAAAAAGAGGCAGGGAGTGGGCTGATGCAAAGTTGTGTTTCAGGAGTTCTCATTCGTTCACAGAAACAACATTGGTTAGTGACTGCTATTGTAAGGTGTTGAGGACTCAGATATCAGGTCCCCATGTTCCCCCGTGGTTTGTTCCCAATATCTAAGGATGGCTCCTGTACCAAGTCCTCAGAAGGAATGAGCAGAGCAAGCAGGTGCAAGCAGGCAAAATGCCAACGTTTACTAAAGATTAAAGCCTAGAACATTCCAAAGAAAGAACGGGTCAGCCCCGTGAGTGTAGGAAACACTAAGTTTGACATGATTTCTCTTTTTATGCTGATTCTCTAATTTTGTGTTAAGTTGAGTGTGGAGTATTCATGGCTTTTCTTGGAAAAGGGTGGAGAATTGCTGGATTTGGGAACTCTCCTCTTTTCTATCCTTGTAAGGCAGTTTCCTTGGTTTGCTATGCTATTGGTAAACTGTCATGGCCCTGATGGGTTTTACTATGAGTTTACTGAGTTTTACTATGTTAATGAGAGTAGTTCATTTAGGGACACTCTTACCTCAGCTGTATGTGTGCTCCAAAGACCCTCTCTTGAGGCCTCTACTTTGTGTTTTCTCTGCCTCTTTCTGACTGGTCAGTCCTTGGAGACTCTTTGGGACAGTATCTGTTCTTTCTTGGGACCCCCTTCTGTAGGGTCCTAATCAGGCTGTTCCTAAAACAAACCAAGTTAGTATGACCACGTCTGTCTGTCCGTATTAGAAAGTCCCTGGGATGTTAATCAGTCCCCCCAAACAACCAGCTCCCCAAAACAATCCACCTTCAAGGTCTTGATTACTCCTATTCCCATAACAGCTCAGTCCAGCCTGACCCAAAATAGCCAAACTGCATCCACCATCACCCTGCTCATGTCTAACTAACTGCCTGCCCTAAACCATCACTGTTAAGCTACAGGCCATGGGTTATACCTTGTAGTGTCTGCTGCAGCATAATTAGGTTAATTGCAATGACTTGACGAGAGAATGGGAGTCAGGAGTTAAGGCAGATACCATGATAACATGCAAGAAGTTTTGCTGTGAAAGTGATATGAGAAATGTGAAGGTAGCTAGAGGGTAGCTAGATATGAGGGCAAGAGGGATTTATTTTTATTTGTTTTATTTATACTTAAAAAATTTAAGATACTGAATACTAGGCCATGTAAGCTGACGGTAATAATTAAGTTTAAGAGAATAATTGATGATGCAGGAGAGGGGAAAACTGTGGGAGCAAACTCTGAGAAATTGAGAGGGAATGGAATAGAAGTGGAGAGGCTGGCCTTGATGGGAGCAGAGATACATCCTCCTTCATCAGAAATGACAACGGTAAGCCCTTTCCATAGTAACATCTGGAGCTTGGTAGTGGAAAATGGGAAAAAAAAGCTGTCTTGCTCTCTCAATTCCTACTATATGTTATGTAATAATGAATGATCATTCATTCATTCAACAAGTGATATTATAGGGTGGCCATAAAGTTCAGGTGCAATTAAAAATAGACTATTTAAAATATGGCTGCCCTGTATATCGAACTCCAACAAGGTGGAAGTTACTTTGGCAAAATAATGGAATATTTTTTCTCTAGGAGATTAAAACCTACTTTGGAAATGGTCATGCAAACAAGCGATTGAAAGTGCAATAATTTTACTTGATAATGGAGGTGTGATGTAAGTGCTGTGGAAGTGCAGGACCAAGAGGGGTCCACGTCTGTTCAGGAGGCACAGGGAAGGCTTCAGAGCCAAGGTTTAGTGGAAACAGAGAAGCAGGAATTTGCAATTTGGCTGATAAAGGATGGTTCTGATAATAAAAATTGCAATCTAATGATGATAAATAATGATTCTAAGAAACCTCATTCAGAGGAGAACACAGAAAGGAGATGGCGAGACATTCCCCACCTTTCTCCATGTGGTTTACGGGATTTCACTTAACTGCATGTCAGATTTTTTTTTTTTATAAGTGTAGAATTAATATTTTATTCTCATTACTAATCAGAGAGCATTTGAATCTCTATACTTTATACTTTTTGTAAATAAAAAAATTACAAGTTTTAAATAGCCAATGGCTAATGATGGTTTCCAGAAAACATGATTAGACTACTTTACTAATGGTGGCTTCCAGGTTTTCTTATTCCAGAAAATTCACCCACCTTCAGCCCTCTTTTTAATTATTGGAAGGTTGACGCGGATTGGGCTTCACACGCTGAAGCAACATTCTCAGAGTCACCCAAACCCACTTCAAGTAGCGCCATGTTGAAATACTCGTTCTTTGCAGAGAAGCAATGAATAAAAGCCTTGATCTGTGTGCAAGGTCTGTAGCACGTGGCCAAGAAATCAGCTGCTACAAGTTTGTCTTCTGCACCGTCCCAGGCTTCCTGAAAGCATACTTGCTTTCCATCTGCTTCACCATTTTGGCTGTTGGGGGTCTGATGAGTTACTGCAAGAACAGATAGAAATGGATCCAAAGCCCCAGACTGACCTGTGCATGTCAGATCTTCACCAGACTGCTCTTGCAGTTCTCTGTAGAACCATATCCATGTACTGACTTAAGTTTGATTGTACTTAAGTCATACTCCATTTAGAAGTCTTCAGAGATAGGAAATTCAAAATACTTTTAAATATTAATACCAGTATCTGAGAGCTTTTCAAATGGAAATACTACATTTTAGAATTTAAACTAATCTCTATGAAAGCAGACTGGTTAAGCATCCCAACCGTATCTCTATGTATCTACATTTGTATAGCACATATGTATTTGTATATGTGGTGTGCTAGCTAATCAGAACTTTCTGTTTAGCCGGAACACTGCTGGTTTCAATACTATTGTTGAAAATCTTTGTATAATAAAGCACTTCCTTTGATGTCTTGTTAAGGCTTAAAAATATGTTATTAAAAATTACGTGGAAAATTTTTAATTAAATACTTTAAAATTTTGTTTTGGTTGGGATTTTGCGCTACTTGAATATTATGTTTAGGTCCCCTTGGAGTTCTCTCTGAATAATTCTGATTTGTGGTGTGTGTGTGTTTGTTGCAAGATAATGAAAGTAATGGAGTTTTATAAATTATATTCCCCAGTTAATATAGAGCTTTAGTTATTTCACTGTAGCCATTCATATCAAGTGGTTTCCTCTCACATCTTTCTACGTTCTGTCTACTTCTGTTTTTTTTAAATCTTTTTTTCTTCTGGCAGAGAGGTAGAAGTTAGGAAGGAGGCTGTGGGATTTCTAGTCTTCATATTGTATGTCACTTCTTAGTCTTCTACTGTTCTTTGAACTCTAATGCCAATTCTTTATTCTCTTTTAAGTTTGCTTAGTCAGAGCGTATCTGCAGGGCGTCCAATGCATTAATGAATTTCAGTTGCGACACATGAAAAATGCTACTGTAATGCACAACTGTCACATATCTGGTTTGCCCTTGTTTAATGTGATTTTTGTGTTTTCTCAATATAGATTATTAAAAATCAAATGGCCTTTAAGCGTACAGTTCCACTGTGTGTTTATATGTGTATAAACATGTATATACATATATGTTTATATTCATTTATTATATTTATATTAATTCAAAAATCAGAAAAAGTTGTACTCTGTAGTTATGTGTGTATATGGGAAATCTGGTAAACTCAGAGTATGACAATGATATTGGTAGAAGCTGATTTAGGGAGGAGCAACAGTTTGTGAAATTTTTCTTGCAAAAAGACTGCTGGAAGTCTGGAAATTACCCTTTGGTAGGAAGTTTGCAGAACAAGGAACATTCTTTCTTCTCACAGTGGAGACTTACCAGTTGATCGCACAGCAGGCATTTATCCTATAACACCTAGATTTTGATCACACAGGCATTTATCCTATAATACCTAGATTTTTCTTAGGTCTTTTGCCCCTTTTACACATAGCACATGAGTTTGGGGGACACTCACACTGCTGACAGTTCTGGGGTACACCTGGATTGCTTTAAGCTGATAAAAATATTTAGTTCCCCTGGATAGCTCCTGTTGGTTGCACTTAACCCCAACAGTATGTTGAATCTGTCATATTTAATAAAAGTCTTTCCAGCTCCCATGGAAAGGTTTTGTAGTCAGGTAGTCACACAGCCAAGGGTGACTAGCAACTACGTGACAGACATCGTAAGTAAAGGAGAAAAATCCCACGATATTGATTCTCCTGAGGTTGGAAGATGGAAGTCAGGAAAGTGCCCTGGAGTTGCAGGAAAGCTTGATTAGAAAGTTGTCCTCCATCTTCACCTAATGCAGGATCGTTAGTGGCCTATTCATGGAGCTTGACCTGAACGGTCCGAGGACCGACTCATAAAAACAGCCCTTCCTACACTTGAATTCTTCCTTATGATGCAGACTATTGAATTAAAGGCTATCCCTTAGAGCACCTACATTTGGGGACCAATTTAGGAATTCAACCAACTTTTAGGAATTATTTCTAGAGGGAAAATGAATCCCAAGTTCTAGCCAAAAATGAATTTTTAAAGTACAATCCATTCATAACTTTAGAATTTATTATATCTGTAAAAAGCTTAGTCATGTCCTAGAAACAACACTGCTCTGGGAAGGTGTTAAGAGAGTACTGATTCCTCTCCTGGTTCTGCCATTAATGAGCTAGTCACTTTGTGGTTCTTAATTTTCTCATCTGTAAAATAAAAGAGTTAAAATATTTGTCTAAGATTTTCCAATTTCCAGTAATTTATAATAAATTCACCAAATGCCAGAGCATGCATTCATAAGTAACTTGAATTAAGTTTTAAAAATGTGTTTTGAAAATCATTTTTTGGGGTTTAATATTGTTCTGATCTTGATATGTTGCCTTAAGCTGATATGAAAAGATATCAAAGATATTGATATCAATATTGATATCTTTTGATATTGTTCTGTAGTCATAAAAGCAATTTTACCTTTTAATTTAATACATTAGTTATTAGCATTATAATAATGGCATCAAGATATAAATACGATAATAGAGGTAATTTTAAAGTCATTTCTTGCTGATTTGTAGTGACCTTAAATTTATTTTCTAATTATTCTTGTGATGTATTGATTTAAAGAACTCTTGTTTATGTACACACACACACACACACACACACCCTTCACACTGTCATTCATTCAGCCTACTTTATTCTGGGGGCAATGCTAGGGTCAGGGTTATAAAATGTACGATTGCTGGCTGCCAGGAGATTGTGGGTTCCACGGGAAAATCAAACTGACGGTTGCATGGTCAGTTAATATTGGAAAATATACAACCAGTTTGATGTAAGCATCCGAATTGTATATAAAATCAGCACATTGTACCCCATAAATGCATTTATGTATACAGCTATGATTTAATTAAAAAGGAAAACATATCTACTTACCAATAATCAGGGAAATTCTAGCTTAAATATTCCAGGTTTTGCACCCAGAGGACTGCTAATATGACATGGAAGGCAGAGTGTGGCAAAAGGGGTAAGGTTTCGAAATGATTACAGGTCCTACTCTCTTTGTCCCTTTATCTTGTTTTGTTTTTCTTCTCAGATCCTGTCAGCATCGACATCTGTTTATTTTTATGTATATATGAGCTGTTTTCACCCCCTGGAATATAAGTATGAAAGAAAGGACTTACAGTGAAAAAAGTAGGGTGAACACACACTAATCTGGAGAAATTAAAGGGTACATGGAGTCAGTGTTTACTCCATGTAATTTTTTTAATTCTTTGTATCTATAACAGTTGTTTTTTATATTGTTTGAAATTTTATATTAGGCAATAAGTCCATTATTATTTAAACACTGAAGCAAATAAACAGATAATGCATTTTCTTAAGCACTTTTGCAAGCAAATGTGGAATGCATAGGAAACATAAAAGTCTAAGTTTGGGAGGCTGAAATTTCCCAGCCATATGAGAAGGAAGTGCATGAGTGAATCTTGACAAATCAAGTGTAATTATCCAGGTGGTGAAAGGAAGAAAGAAAGTATCATAAGAAGCAGCCGCCCGTAGGCAGCGCCTGTAGCTCAGTCGGCAAGGGCGCCAGCCACATACGCATAGGCTGGTGGGTTCTGGGTTCGAATCCGGCCCGGGCCTGCTAAGCAACAATGACAACTCCAACCAAAAAATAGCCTGGTGTTGTGGCGGGCACCTGTAGGCTCAGCTACTCGGGAGGCTGAGGCAAGAGAATCGCTTAAGTCCAAGCAGTTGAAGGTTGCTGTGAGCTGTGACATCACGACACTCTACCCAGGGCGACATAGTGAGACTGTCTCAAAAAACCCAAAAGCAGCCCCTAAAGAGTGATGTAAGTACAGATCCATGTGGCTTTGCAAATCCTCTTCATATCCCGGGGCAGACCAGACCGTGCAGGGAGGACGAGAGGCAGCGCGTTGCAGAGGTGAACGCGGATCTCACCGTGCGCATTTCACCTTGCGCCACTCCCCGCCTACTCCTGACCCTTCTTGTTTCTGACTTTAAAACCATTTCCAGGCCCTACGCCTACCTTTGTCTCCCACAGTTTATCCTCCACGAGGCAAGTTCTCTTTCCACCATCTAGTTCCCCTTATCAGCCCCTGTTCTGTTGTAAGTATCTGTGCATTATACCACATACACTGAAAACCCGTTAGCGAATGTTAGAGATTTTGCATTTGGAGACCAAACAAATTTTTAAGAGCCACAGAGGACCAGGAGAGTCAAGAGCATCACCCTTTCCACTGTTCCTCCTCCATTCTCAGCCCTTCTTTTGAGTATTACTTCCCTTCCTTGTTTTTGTTTTCTCAATTCTTTTAGAAAAGATCTGCTGGCAACAGATTCTGTTAGTTTATTCACCTCTATCTGAGAACATTTCATCTTTATTCTCTGCATGTGGAATTCTGGGTTGAAAATCATTTTCTTTCAGCGCTTTGTAAGTGCTGCTCCACTTCCTTCTGGCCTCAACGCGACAGCTGCAGTCATTTGAATAAATGTTTCCCTCTGAGTGAGGCATCGTTTCTCTGTGGCTGCTTTCATGATATTTTCTTTGTCTGTAGTTTTTAGCAGTTGGGTTATGATGGGCATAATATTCTGGGCATGTTTTTGTTGTTATTTTTCTGTTTAGGTTTGCTACATTTTTTGCATTTGTAGCTGTATGTCTTCTTTTCCAAATTTGGGTATTTTTTTTCAGCCATTATTTCTTCAAAGCTTTAAAAAATCAACACATTATTTCTTATCTCTTTCTGGGACCAAAATGACATAAATATTAGTCCTTTCGTTATTGCATTATAGGTTCCTGATGCTGTATTTTATTTTTCAATCTTTTTTCTCTGTTTTTCAGATCATATACAGCAGTTCCCCTTATTCATAGAGGATACATTTCAAGACCTCAGTGGAGGCCTGAAACCATCAACAGTACTAAATTTTATGTAGACCAGGCACACATTTTCTCTTCCTTCTTCACAATTTTATGGACAGAGGATTCATGGTTACTATAGACTTTAGCAACCTCAGCATACAAGTTTTTTCTTTTCTTCTGAGCACCGTCACCTTTTCATTCAAAGGAAGGACTTCGGGCTTCTCTTTGGTTATCTGAATTGCCAGCATCTGTACTCTTATGCTTTGGGGCCATTATTAAGTAAAATAAGGGTTACTTGAACACAAGCACTGCAATACCAGAATAGTTGGTCTGATCAATTATAGCTAGTCACTGATTAACAGGAGGGTAGTAAATACAGAGTGGTTATACCAGAAAAAGGGATGATTCATGGGTTGGGGGGGCCAGAGTGAGATGGAGATAGATTCCATCAAGTTATTCAAAACAGTGCACCATGCAAACTTATGAGTTATTTATTTCCAGGATTTTCTGTTTACTATTTTTAAAACTCACTTGGCCTCAGGTAACTGAAACTGTAATAAATCACCCCCAGGTAAGGGGAAAACGAGGGGACTGTGGTAATCCCTACTGCTCTGCCTCCAAGTTCACTGATCCTTCCCGTGCCATCTCCAGCCTGCCACCGAACCCATCCAGGAAGTTTTTGAATTTGTCTTTGTATTTTTTAATTCCACAATTTTCACTTGATTCTTCTTTATAAACTATTCAAATGTTTTCTATGTTTCCATTTATGTCAAGATCACTTGTTGGAGCATTTTCGTCATAGCTGTTTGAATGTCTTTGGTAAATAATTCCATTTGTGTCATCTCTGCCCTAACATCTTTGGTTGTCTTTCTCCATGCAAGTTGGGATATTTCTGGTGCATCATGTGCCAAGTCATTTGAGGCTATATCTTGGGTATTTTGAATATTATGAGTCTGGGCCTTATTTAAATGAAAAATATTTCTTTATTTTTGTTTTAGCAAGCAATTGGTAAGTTGGATTCAGGTCACAAATTTCAACCTGTATTTTCCAAGTTGTGGTTTCGATGTCAGTTCCTCTTTGAAAGTACTGTGGAGGGTCCTTGTTGTGTGTGCACCCCTGACTGTGGCCAGTGTGGGGTCGGGCAGGGGCCTAACTCACGGCTCAGTTCTCAGTGTCAGTGGAATGCTATTTGGGTCCAATGCACACGTGTACAGCTGTACAGGAATTCATAAATAATTTATGGTGTTACCTTCTCACACTCCTACTCTTTGGACTCTTGTTTTTATACTTTCCTGGGGCTTCCCCTTTTCATCCTCTGGCCAGAAAGCTGAGTCTTTATTTACTCCACTCTGCCATACATTTCCCGTGACCTTATGCACATCTGGTGCAAAGCAATGAGGGGACAGAAGAGGCTGGAGAGGAGTCTCCTTGACCCCTTTGAGCCGCAGACCCTCTGACTGAAGCTGAGAGCTACCTTCATTGCCGTATTTAGACTCCCCTGCCATCTCAGCCAGGGCTACTGAGATACTGCTGGATTGCCTGGGGATGAGGACATGAGGGGATGTAACATATCCTATCAGTGGAACAGTCCCATCCATTTCAGTGGCATTTGCTCTCTAAAAAATTAAAATTCAATGAATAACATTTTTTCTGTTAAGATTCTTGCTTGCCTTTTTCTTAGATTTGATAAGATATTCTCATAACTTAAAAAATAAATATAAAAATGAAATTTTAAAATAATTAGTTATAAGAACTAAAGCCCTTTCTTTAATCATATAGTAAATAAAATTATTTATTTTATTAAACTTGGGAACCACTAAACAGAACATACGTTGACTATTAAAGGATAGAAGGGAAACAAAGTGTTCCTATATATCAAATAATGCCCAAAACTCTATTTTTTGGATTGTGTCTTTATAAAATGGATATGGTAAAGTTATTAGCAATTGCAGCAGAGTTATAATACATTGCATTTGGTATTTGAAAGCTCAGGAGCCTTTAACATGATTCCATGCTAATTGCATGCCAGTCTTATTGAACTGCAGATATTGGAAGGGATTCTAAGTGTGAAAGTGTGGTGTCATGGACAATATCAAATGAACTGCTGAGCTTGGAGAGGAATGGGCCTGACTCCTCTGCCTTCTGTTGACACCATAATGAGAGCGTAACTAGGTTGGGTACCTCCATAATGAGAGCGTAACTAGGTTGGGTACCTCCATAATGAGGGCGTAACTAGGTTGGGTACCTCCATAATGAGGGCGTAACTAGGTTGGGTACCTCCATAATGAGGGCGTAACTAGGTTGGGTACCTCCATAATGAGGGCGTAACT
>CAUYPK010078301.1:0-13176 GCA_963574355.1 Loris lydekkerianus | reverse complement strand
ACTAATTTAAAAACCAGCATCCCAATTTTTTTTTTTTTTTTTTTTTTTTTTTTTGAGACAGAGTCTCACTTTGTCACCCTCTGTAGGGTGCTGTAGCATCACAGCTCACAGCAACCTCAAACTCTTGGGCTTAAGTGATTCTCTTATCTCAGCCTCCCCACTAGCTGGGACTACAGGCACCTGCCACAATGCCCAGCTATTTTTTGTTTGTTTGTTTAGCAGGCCTGGGCCAGATTCAAATCCACCAGCATTGGTGTAGAGGCACCCTAACCATTGAGCTGGCTATTTTTAGAGACAAGGTCTTGCTCTTGCTCAGGCTGGTCTCAGAACCATGAGCTCAGGCAATCCACTTGCGTCAGCCTCCCAAGTGCTGGGATTACGGGCGTGAGCTACTGCACCCACCCCTCCAATTTTTTATTTTAAAGGACTTGCCTTCTGCCCAGATGATGACAGTAAATATTAACTAGTGTCACAATGACCTAGTTGATCAAAGACAGCAAATCTCAACATTGGTGCATATAGGAAGCAATGGAGGAGCTTTACAAAAAATTTTATACATATCACCTATTTCCCTCTCCCAGATCCTATCTGGATGGGATGCACCCCAGGCATCAAGAAGAGCTTTAAAATCTCCCCAGGTGACTCTAATATATAGCAAAATTTGAGAGAGGTTAATAACTTTGCTACTGATAAGCTTGATTCATGGACCAGCAGCATCACTATTGCCTGAGACCTTAGCTTGTTAGAAATGCAGAATGTCAGGCCCCTCCACGGGCTGCTGAATATTATTATTATAGAATCTGGATTTTTTTCCAAGATTCCCACATGGCTTCCATGCACATTAAAGTCTGAGAAGCACTGCTCTCAGACTTTTGGAATTCCTCAGGCAAGAAATTCTTGTCACTGATCTTTCTTTTTCTCCTGTTAGTAAGTGAAAGAAAAAATAACTCAATTTTCATGCTCTAAAACTCAGGAAACAAGACTTTCTTCTCTATGATATTCTGTGGCATAATAAAAGATGAAATAGGGGGCGGGGCCGTAGCTCAGTGGGTAGGGTGCCAGCCACACACACCAAGGCTGGGGGGTTCAAACCATGGCTAAAAACAACCATAACAACTGCAACAAAAAAATAGCTGGGCATTGTGGCGGCCGCCTGTAGTCCCAGCTACTTGGGAGGCTGAGGCAAGAGAATCGCCTAAGCCCAAGAGCTGGAGGTTACTGTGAACTGTGAGGCCATAGCACTTTACTGAGGGTGACAAAGTGAGACTCTGTCTCAAAAAAAAGAAATTTTTTTGAAATAGATAGGCTTGCCTGATAATATACAAGATGCCCAAATAAATATGAATTTCAGGTAAATGATGATTTCTTTCTTTCCTTCTTTCTTTTTTTAAGTGCAAGTATGTCCCGAAAGTCCTGATTATTGCATGAAATATACGTATACTAAAAAAGTAGGCATTGTTTATCCAAAATCCAAATTTAACTGGACATCCTGTATTTTTATCCACTAAATTTGGCAATCCTACATATATTCCCAGGAGTCTCTATTTGCTCTCTAGGCTCTCCCAGTAAAAAGGGGAAATGATACCATAAATGGCCAAGTGGCTGCCCCCTAAGCCGTCTAGACTAATTAACTGCAATGTTGTTTCTCATCCAACCCAGACAGGGAGCTCTGACTTCCCTAAGCCAGGCTGGTGACTCATCTCACTGGGAGAGTAGTGGGAAATTTACTTGCTGACTCAGGGAGGCACAATTATTGGCAAACTTTTGCTTCAGTAACCAAAAGGAATAAAGTTCCAAAGCAAATGATAAATATAGAAAACTATATAAAAACACTTTAACTCGAGGCAATATAATCACATTTTCTTTTAGTTGGTTATAAGATATTTTCATGATTAATTTGATTGATACCCTCAGAGGCTGATGTTTTTCTTAAGAATTGACTGCTGTTTAAGCCTACTCAGAGGTTACTTTTCGAGAATCAATTTTGAATCTGTTTCCCACTGCACTTTGTAAACACAGTGGTAAATACTTGGTGCAGAGATGTGAATGGCGACTGGCTGCCTGCCCTCCCTTTGTCACTGACTCAGAACAGTCTTTGGGACCATGGGGAAGTCTGCTTCCTCAGCCTTTCCTCCTGAAATGAGCACTGAATTGTATCTTCTCAGGGCCTTCAGTCCTTCCTTATTCTTTCCATCATTTTCATGTGTAAATAAGACCTCTTGCTATTTTCAAAAATCACTATAGGATAAATATGGGAGAAGAGGAAGTGAATTTTATGTTAGCCAGTTCTGACTCGGATAGTTGGAACATTTTTGATGGAAAAACCTTGAAGAAAATAGCTGTGAAAAAATACGCAGTCCTTCTGTATGTAACACATTTTTCTTAAATAAGACCATAGTTGCTTTTGAGAGGTCCCATATGGAAATCTAGATAACACAAACAAAATTTTTTTGAGCTTCTTGAATCTTTCCTTCTCAGGTTGAACTCAGAATATTTACTGATTATTAGCTGTATCAACAATCCTGTCTTCAGGACTTGAAAGAAAACCAACCTCTTTCTAGCAAATACAGGCAGACGCTTCCATCTCAAAGCAAAGCCCATAAATACTATATTCATAACTATGCCAATTCCTGTAGTTGTGATTGAGAAAGTACCACGGTGTGCAGGGAAAATAAATACAGTTGCAGATGCTTTGCGGCTGACTTTATCAAGAAATGGAATCTATATTCTCAGACTTTTAACGTGGTCTGGGCTTCTAACTTGCTTTGACACAATAGAATGTGGCAGGAATGATGTTGTACAAGCAAACCTTAGGCCTCAGGGGAGCTGGCAGCTTCCACCTTTCCCGGCTTACAACATTGCACTGAGAAGCTGTTTCAGCAAACTGGAGGAAGGGAAGTCACAGGAAGAGCTGAGGTACCCTGTTGACAGCCAGCACCACTGCCAAACACACGAGAAAGGCCATTTTGGACATTTCGATCTAACCGTGCCTCTACCAGAATGATGCTATCTGAATAAGCCTAAGAGAAACCAGAAGAGAACCTGATAATCAACCCACAAAGAATCATGAGAAATAGTAAATCATTGTCTAAAGCCACTAGGCTTGGGGGGGAGTTGTTCTGTAGCAAGAAGTAACTAAAAATGGGCAATGTTCAAACTTTAGTGTGGCTAAAATTCCCCAAAACAAATTGCTAAAAAAAAAAAAAAAAATTCCAGGTCCCCATCTAGAAATTTTGATGTAGTAGGCTTGGCATCACATTTTTTATGAAAGGACCCCAGATGGTGCCAGTCCTTAGACCATCCTTTGAGAAACCCTTCCTAGCAAGATTGGTTGTTTCAGCACAGAGCAGGCCTAGGCTGGAGGCAGCCACATAATTGTGTATGCCCCTGGAGTCCATGCCCCAGTTAAAGTGTTTTTTATATATTTCCCTAAAATGTTTTATATATTTTTAAAAGTGTTTTATATATTTTCATTAAAAGGACATACACAGGGCATACCCAGGTCGTGCCCCTGTAGGTCGTGACCCTGGAGTCTGTGCCCCTGCAGGCAGTGCTTCTGAAGTTGTACAACGCACATCAACATATGCAGTGGCCCAGGTACAGACAGAAGCATATTTTTGGCTTATATATACTTACTTATAAAATAAAAATAGAAAATGTTATTTCTACTCCTTTCCATTTACTTAATATGAATTATTGGGGAGGGGACTGGATGAGGAAGCAGAAATAACACAGCTTCCTGGGAAAATGGATTTGGTGGGAAACTCTGAAAGTGATAGGGACTAAAGTCTAGAAGTAAGAGGCTATGTATTAAAAATGCAGCAGAGTTGAGGCAAAAGTGAGCAGATTTTCTTGCGCATCATGAAAGGAGGACAGAGAAGAATAGATGCTTGGGGAAGCTTATTTGAGTGGAGAAAAATACAAACTGCAGGTGAATACTCTGAAACAACTATAGAAAGATGAAGCTGAGGCATAGTAGTTTATGCCTTGTAATCCTAGCCCTTTGAGGTGATGAGGCTTGAGACCAGTAGTTCAAGACCAACCTGAGCAACATAGCAAATTCCACCTCTACGTAAAATAGAAAACTAAGCTGAGTGTAGTGGTCTGCAGTTCCCAGTTCCTCAAGAGACCGAAGCAGAGGGACTGCTCCAGCCCAGGAGTTTGAAGCTGCAGTGAGCTATGATAACATCACTGCACTCTAACCTGGGCAACAGCGAGAGACCCTGAAGAAAAAAGAAGGGAAGGGGAGGGGAGGAGAGGAGAAGGGAGAAAATGGGAATGATGGTGAATCTGCTTGAGAAAAATGGTGGTGGTTACTTCATCATATCTACAACATAATAGATGCATCATAAAGCTAAGCTTGGTATAAATCATTGAAAGCTATGGTTTTTGGTTGTGCCTGATGATATTTTGGGAATGTCTGGGTACTATTTCTTATTGGTCTTAGATAGTTCAATATAACAATTCTACTAATCTGCCATACAAAGAGAGGGTTTCGCTGCTAGAAACATTGAAAAAAAGTGAATTAAAACACGAAGGAGGGCAGCACCTGTGGCTCAGTGGGTTAGGCGCTGGCCCCATATACCGAAGGTGGCAGGTTCGAACCTGGCCCCGGCCGAACTGCAACAAAAAATAGCTGGGCGCCTGTGGTCCTGCTGCTTGGGAGGCTGAGGCAGGAGAATTGCCTGAGCCCAGGAGTTGAAGGTTGCTGTGAGCTGTGATGTCATAACTCTTTACTGAGGGTGACATAGTGAGACTCTGTCTCAAAAAAAAAAAAACAAAAAAACATGAAGGAAATGTTATTTGACTGAAGAGAAGGATTTAACTAACAGACAAGTGATAGAGTATTTGCAGAGATGGCTGCTTTTCAGTGGTAGATGAAAAGAAGCTTAGTCTTTCTTAGGGTTCTCTTTTGCCCTTAGGAGGTGGTGAGAACCCAAAAGACTCTCCACTGCTGTCTTCTGAGAACCTCTATGGAGGTCAACCTGCACTTCCTTTGCCACATAGAAAGTGAAATAACTTGTGGTTAAAAAAAAACAAACAACCCAATTTCTAGTTTAGTAATATGATTTCTACTCAAAAAGCTTTCTTTTCAGGAACTATGTAAGAAATTTCAGTTGCTGAAATAAAGAATAAGAGTATATCATAGATAAGTACAGACAATTGGCTGGAAGATCTGAACTTTTCTGAGCTTGAAAATTCTCTGATATACACCAAATAATTATGTTTTCTTCTTTCTCTTGAGGAAAAGGTAGAATTAACTGTTACTCTTAGGAAAATCATATAAATGTATGTGTGTGTTTAGCTTAAACTATAAATTATACATATTGTAATAAGAAAATATGTAACACTTGCACAAAATTCCTGTGAGAATTGTTTTTAACTTATGCCTACTTGCAATTTAATGTATCTTTATTGCTTAAGAAAGCTACGCTATATTATAGTATCAAATTAATATACAGATCTTAGCGGCTTAATGCAACAAAAGTTTGTATTTTACTCTATTGCATATGAGACACATTTAACAAAAATATGTGATGCAAACATTGTTTTCAATTCATTCTATATACCAAGGCAGCATGAGAAGAAAATAATACAAATCGTGTTTTTGACCAAATACAATTTCTAGAAAATAATGATAAATCTTCTTGTTGAGGCTAAAATAAATCATCTCTAAACATAATACCAACCTAAATTTAGATATAGTTTTCAAACCATCACAACCACAGAACTAGGATTAACAGAGGAAATGGCTCATTAGGTTGACATAGTTCCCATAATATCTAAAGATAAATTTATCATTTACACTACAGAAAAAAAGTTTAACCCAGCATTGAGTTTTGACCACAAAAATTATATGCCAATGATCATACAATTTTCACACTTGATTTAAAATTAAAAAAAAAAAAAATAGGTCAGGCAGGGTGACTCAGGTCTGTAATCCTGGTATGCTGGTAGGCTGGGGCAGGTGGATTGCTTAAACTCAGGAGATTGAAACTAGCCTGAGCAAGAGTGAGACCCCGTCTTTATTAAAAGTAGAAAAAAAAAAAATTAGCAGGGTTTTGTGGCAGGCATCTGTAGTCCCAGCTACTTGGGAGGCTGAGGCAAGAGGATTGCTGGAGCCCCAGAGTTTGAGGTTGCTGTGAGCTATGATGATACCAAGGCACTCAACCTTAAGGCAACAGAATGAGACTCTGTCTAAACTAATAAACAAACAAAACAAAAACAAACAAACCCTCTCCCAGATTTAAATAATAGTAACAAGGACTGAAAGAGTTAAACTTTTGTAACCAGCCAGCACAGTGGCTCATGGCTGTAATCCTAGCACTCTGGGAGGCTGAGATGGGTGGATTGCTTGAGCTCAGGAGTTTGAGACCAGCCAGAGTAAGAGCAAGACTCCTCCTGTACTAAAAATAGAAAAAAATAACCAGACATGGTGGTGCATGCCTCTAGTCCCAGCTACTTGAGAGTCTGAGACAAGAGGATCCCTGGAGCCCAAGAGTTTGAGGTTGCTGGGAGTTGGGAGGCCAGAGCTCTCTACCCAGAGTGACAGAGTGAGACTCTGTCTCAAAAGAAAAAGAAAAAAATTTTGTAACCAAAAGAACTGATTAACATCAAAATTAGAATTTGGGAGCATCTGTGAGGATTATTTCCTCTTTACATAAGTACGAAGAGTTTTATAGGAAAACTCCTTGAGGACGAGACGGGTTACTTCTCAATCCGTACTAGCCATACGTTGTATTTGAAGGCCAGATGGCATCCTTTTCTATGTGAAACCACAGTTCATCCATCCTAAATAGCAAGAACATCCACTAGTTTTAATACTGTGCCACATCGTGACCTGCCACAGAAGCGATCACCTGACCCAGGCATTGTCAATCATAATATTATGCTTCTCTGAATACAGTGATTGCTACCAGATGAACAAGTATTATAAACTGAGCCAACAAAAATCATTGGCTGGGCAGTACGCATAGCTCAGTGAGTAGGGCACCAGTCATATACACCATGGCTGGCTGGTTCAAACCCGGCCCAGGCCAGTTATAAACAACAATGACAACTGCAACAACAACAACAACAAAAAAAAAAAAAAGTAGCCAGGCATTGTAGTGGGCATCTGTAGTCCCGGTTACTTGGGAGGCTGAGGTAAGAGAATCGCTTAAGCCCAAGAGTTTGAGGTTGCTGAGCTGTGGTGCCACGGCAGCCTACCCAGGGTGACAGCTTGAGACTGTCTTAAAAAAAAAAAAAAAATTACTGGCTGGAACCAATTACTGATTTTAGAGGAGGGCAGCTCTTTCATCTAGGACTGGCTCAACTTGGACCTATTGTAAATAACCATTTCCCCTGGTCAACAGGAGAGCCTGAAGCCATAGAAGAGGGTAAGGCCAACACAAAGAAGGAAGCAGAGCTAGAAAGGAATTGTGTTGTGTTTGAAGCCACAACCAAACTTACGCTTCCTGGTTATGTGAACCGAAATATTCTTTTTTTTCCTTTAGCTAATGTGAGTCACTTGCAATTGAAAGACAATTCTCTCCTGACAAAGTAGAGCCTCCATAGTTGACCACCTCCCTACCTTGACCACCTTTGTAAGCTGACCTTACCTTACCATGACCACCTTTTTAGGCTGACCTAATTTTCAATGAGTGGCCATGCACCAAACGTACGCATCAGTACAGTAGTTCTAGGTCCTTATGTTAACTACCTACATGTCCTGACAGGTTGGTTACAGTCCCTTAGGTGGTCAATGTACAGAGGTTCTACTGTAATTCCTTCTTGAAAGTGCCATTGGGTCTGCCACAATGCCACATCTTGGATGTAGCAATGAGTTAGTAAAGGTTTTATATGTGAATAAACATTGATAAATCTGTCTTCTGGCCTCCTTGAAAGGTGTTGTAGATGATCACGGCATAATTTTGTCAAAGTATTCATAATTATTATTACCTCCTTGCTTCTCTTACTTAACTCCAAGGGGAAAAAATTGTCTTTCTTTTCTTTAAAATTTCATTTTCTAGGGCGGCGTCTGTGGCTCAGTGGGTAGGGTGGCGGCCCCATATTCTGAGGGTGGTGGGTTTGAACCCAGCCCCAGCCAAACTGCAACAAAAAATAGCCAGGTGTTGTGGTGAGTGCCTGTAGTCCCAGCTACTCAGGAGATTGAGGCAAGAGAATTACTTAAGCCCAGGAGTTGGAGGTTTCTGTGAGCTGTGACACCATGGTACTCTACCGAGGAAAATATAGTGAGACTCTGTCTCTAAAAAAATAAGATAAAATAAAATTCCACTTTCTATATGTAACATTGGATCCTTACAGTATTGGCTGAATTCTTAATTAATGTATCCATGCAAACCCATGTGAAGTATCATAAATATATATACATAGGTATGTGTCTATATCAAGTTATAGTCACTTTTTCACCTATACATTTTTTATTTTTATATAATTTATTTTCTAAATATTATGCCATTTTTCTGGTACTCATGTAATATTTTTTATTGGAAAAATATAATAATGATTATGAGTGGCTGGGTGCAGTGGCATAAGCCTATAATGCCAGCACTCTTGGAGGCCCAAAGCAGGTGCATCACCTGAGCTCACGAGTTCGAGACCAGCCTGAGCCAAAGCAAGTCCATGTCTCTAAAAATAGCTGGGCACTGTGGTGGACACCTGTAGTCTCAGCTACTTGGGAGGCTGAGGCAAGGGAATCGCTTGAGTCCAAGAGTTTGAGGTTGCCGTGAGCTATGATTCTACAGCACTCTACTGAGGGTGACAAAGTGAGACTCTGTCTCAAAAAAAAATGAATACATAAAAATAAAGTAAGTGATTATGAGATTTTTATACATGTTTATAAAATTTTATTTAATCCAAATTGTTTATGGCTATAATGGAAATATTAACACTCTTAAGGGGATCTATCTTCTAGTCCAGTGGTTCTCAACCTTCCTAATGCCGCAACCCTTTAATACAGTTCCTCATGTTGTGGTGACCCCCAACCATAAAATTATTTTTGTTGCTACTTCATAACTATAATTTTTCTGCTGTTATGAATCGTAATGTAAATATCTGATATGCAGGAGACCCCCAAAGGGGTTGAGACCCATAGGTTGAGAACTGCTGTCTCATCCCAGTAACTCCTTCCTTTGGTGAAATTTGTGACTATGTGCAAGTCCTCTCTGAAATGTATTCTTCTTAGAACAATATTTAATTATATAGCATATATAGTTATATTGAAAAAGAGAAAATTTTATTTCAAATCTAGAGTTAGAATTCTTTTTAGAGTAAGAATTTTTTTTACTTAGTTTTTTATTTGAAATTTTGAGTCTGGCAGTCCTCAAACACAGTCTGAAAAAAAAAAAAAACAAGGCAAAAGAAAGAAAAGTCTGAATTGCTCTGCATGAAATGTGAGAGAGTTTTAGACACGACCTTGGCCCAGAAGAAAGAAACAGTGGCCAAGGTGAGGAGGAGAAGAAGAGAAAAAAGAAGGTCTGATGGAGGAGAGTATATACACTGTGACGGGGCTGCCAGGGGGCTGAGAAGGAGACACAGTCCATGAGAAGTTCCTAAGGTAGGATTGGCTTGGCTGAGCTCTAAAAAACTAGGAATATCTAACACTCACCTGTAAGTGATTAGCTGGTTCCCCACTGCTTTACTCTCTAACATTACCCTCCATCATTACCCTCAAATTTTCTATAGAATTCTGCTATATACAATTACCCTGCATTTGGGTTGCTTTGTGGAATCAGTGTAAAAGGTCTATGTTCCATCTCTGGGGTGCCATGGAGTATGTGCAGAGTTGAATGAACAGACCAAATAAAGAAAGTGAGGTGTCAGTGAGACTGAGAACTCCATGTTGCTTTACCCTTTGAGAATTCCCGGAAGGCGGCACCTGGTGGTTCATGCCTATAATCCTACAACGCTGAGAGGCCAACATGGCTGGATTGCTTGAGCTCAGGAGTTTGAGACTTGTCTGAGCAAGAGCAAGCCTCCTGTCTTTACTAAAAATAGAAAAAAACTAGCTTGGCATTGTGGGGGGCTCCTGTAGTCTCAGCTACTCAGGAGGCCACACCAAGACAATCTCTTGAGCCCAAGAGTTTGAGGTTGCAGTGAGTCATGAGGCCAGCCATGACATGGTATAGTCATGAGCTCTACCCAGGGCAACAGAGTGAGACTCTGTCTCCAAAAAGAGAGAGAGAGAGCGAATTCTAATTCTTAGAAACACAGAGCAGGGTGCTAGCAAAACTCTGGGAGGTCAAGTCAGGAAGACTGCTTGAGCTCAGGAGTTCCAGACCAGCCTGAGCATGAGTGAGACGACATCTCTACCAAAGTTAGAAAAATTAGCTGGGTGTTGTAGCAGGCACCTTTAGTGTCAGCTACATGGGAGGCTGAGGTAGGAGGATCACTTGAGACCAAGAATTTGAGGTTGCTAGGAGTTGGGCTGATGCAATGGCACTCCAGCCTGTGCAACAGAGTGAAACTGTGTCTCGAAAAAAAAAAAAAAAAAAAAAAAAGGAACTACTTACAGACTACAATTCAGTTGGGCAAGTAATATCACATTATTTACTTTAAAATCAACTTGATCTGACTCAGTACCCTTACAGCTCCCTAAAGACCCTGTCAATTTATGTGGCTTTGCTCCTATAAAGCAGAGAAGCTCTGAAAGTCCATGCACTTAGGGTTTGATCTCCACAGCCTGGTACCTTGCCATCCCATTTAACGATGAAAGATGTGCCCCAGAGGGGAAGAGCTATTGAAAACAGTGAAAAAGAAAATTAAGGTCAGAAATGTTGATACAAGAGCAGCTTCTGTTTTTTTTCCACTGCATTTGGCACACTATTTCTGTGACGGCTAAATTAATGAATGGAAGAATTCCAAATATCAGAAACAGGGAAAAATTCAGTGCAGAACGGAACAGAAACAGAGAAAAAATAAAGACTTTACCTTTTATTTTTGCAGCTATGGCAATATAAATTTGGAAGCGACAAGATACTTTAGAATCTATCACATCTGTTTCTTTAACCTCTGTGTGAGTGCCATTGATAACTGTACTGTACAATTTAGGAACCACAGGCCACATGTAGCTATGAAAATTTATTTAATTGAAATTTAATTTCTCAGTCATAATAGCCACATTTTAAGTGCTCAATAGCCACAGGTGGGTAATGCAAGTATTTAGATAATATAGATATAGAATATTTCTACAATTGCAAAAAGTTCTATTAAACAATAGATCTATTACATTCCTATCAAATGATCATTTTTTTTTCATCGTTTATTTTTTCTTTTTGAGACAGAGTCTCATTCTGTTGCCCTGGGTAGAGTGCTGTAGCATCATAGCTCACAGCAATCTCAAACTCTTGGGTTGAAGTGATCCTCTTGCCTCAGACTCCGAGTAGGCGGGAGACTACAGGTGTGGGCACTACACCTGGCTAGTTTTTCCACTTTTAGCAGAGATGGGGATCTTGCTCTTGCTCAGGCTGGTTTGAACTCCTAATGTCAAGCCATACACCTGTCTCAGCCTCCCAGAGTGCTAGGATTACAGCTGTGAGCCACCATGCCTGGTCACTTTCATCTTCTTAATGAATGTCATTCACTATTGCATTTGGGCTAGCCATAATTGTTGCATTGTCCTTAAAGTTTTCTTTCATATGTTTATCCTAGATTTTTCATATGTAATTAAAAGATTTATTCTCTCTAAAAGGAGTATTTCATTACAGTAATTGTTTAAATATTTTATTAGTGATAAATATATTCTAAACAAAAATAGTAAGAATAACCAAAATGAAAGAAGAAAAGTTAACTCAGCTTCTTAAAGACTCACTTATGCCTGAATTGATTCATATAACCATCTCCGAACAGTTTTGAATAAGTAATTCAAACTAACTGTATAAATACGTTTGGAATAAATAATTCAAAACTAACTGTTTAAATACCTTTATCATCAAAAAGATGCTGAACATAAATAAAACTTCTTATTTATTTATTTGGGTTTTTTTTGGGGGGGGGTGTTTTTTTTTAGGCAGAGCCTCAAGTTGTCGCCCTGTGTACAGTGTTGTGGCATCACATCTCACAGGAACCTCCAACTCCTGAGCTTAAGGGATTCTCTTGCCTCAGCCTCCCAAGTAGCTGGGATTATAGGCGCCCACCACAACACCCGGCTATTTTTTGGTTGTAGTTGTCATTGTTGTTTGGCAGGCCCAGGCTGGATTTGAACCTGCCAGCTCTGGTGTATGTGGCTGGCGCCTTAGTCACTTGAGCTACAAGCACTGAGCCTTATTTATTTATTTATATTTTATCTGGCTACACCTAATCTAATTATGCAATTAAGTGTTTTGGGCCCAGTGTGGTGGCTCAGTCCTGTAATCCCAGCACTCTGGAAGGTCGGGAAAAGAGGATCTTTTAAGCTTAAGTGTTTGAGAACATCATGAGCTAGAGCAAGGCCCTGTCTCTCCTAAGAGTAGCATGATTAGCCGGGTGTTGTGGCAGGCCCCAGTAGTCCCAGCAACTCTGGAGAGTGAGGCTTGAGCCCAGGAGTTTCAGGTGGCTGAAACTCTAGCCCTAGCTGGGGCAGCAGAATGAGACACCTAGGGTGCATCTTGGAAGGGTGCAGGTGAAGTTTACTAAGTGTAGAGTATAAGGGTTTGAACACATGGCAATTAAGAAAATGCCATGAAGGCTATGTTAACCAGTTCGGTGAAAATATTTCAGACTGTATATGGAACCAGCACATTGTACATCATGATCGCATTATTGTACACAGCTATGATTTAATAAAAAAAAAAGTTCGGTGTCTAAATCTTTAGTGAACATAATCAATTTCTATTAAAACCAAATATTTAACATTTCATTAAAATCCCCTGACATACTTCCATAATGACTGAAAGGTGGAAATCCTTAATTAGTCTTCAGGTTTTAGAGGAAATAAGAGTGGAGATTTTAGAAAACCTCTCAAATGAATCTTTTTTTTTTTTTTTTGCCTTTTTTTTATTTTTTTATTATTATAGATAAAAATATGCACCATAGACGTGGCCCAACCCACTACGCTCCCTCCACCCAAACCTCCCCCCTCCCTTCCCCTTCCTTGGTCCTTTCCTCATAGTCTTGTGGTATAGTTGGGTTATAGCCTTCATGTGAAAGCTATAGTTTAGCTTCATAGTAGGGCTGAGTACATTGGATACTTTTTCT
>CAUYPK010078299.1:0-18184 GCA_963574355.1 Loris lydekkerianus | reverse complement strand
ATAACCCAACTATACCACAAGACTATGAGGAAAGGACCAAGGAAGGGGAAGGGAGGGGGGAGGTTTGGGTGGAGGGAGGGTGATGGGTTGGGCCACATCTATGGTGCATATTTTTATCTATAATAAAAAAAAATAAATATTTAAAAAAAAAAGAATAAAAAAATAAAATAAAATGTTTTCATGTATCATATAAAAAATAAAATTGGAATACTTTTGGATATTTTTAATAGACAAAGATCAGAAATAGAATGAAAGAATTTCCAAGGTTAGCTTAAATTATCTTTGTTATTATATAACAATACCTCTAAAATTAGGGACTTACAAAGATTAACAAAATACCATGGTGCTCTCTGATAGTAACATCTTTGTTACTGCTTAAGAAAATCAGAGGCAAATATATAGTAAATGATGATTTTAAAAGACTTTTCCATTCAACAGTGTTTGCCTGTAATTAGGCTGTGTTTTATTGAGCATAACTTCATTCCTGGAGTCCAGGATGTCTGCACAACCTGGGAAAACAAGGAATATCCAGTTCTTTGGGACTAAGAACCAGACTTCTGACTCTTTCTGTGTTGTGCCCTCTGCTGTGAGTGAATGCTGGGATTAGGGTGTCTGTGGGTAGAAGACGAGGGAGAAGAAAAACCTTTTCTAAAATATCTAAAATAAGGGAACTGGGGCTATGAACATTCCTGAATTTCGGTGCCATCTAAAAGGCCAATGACATCTGTTTGATTACTTGGGGGGAAATATGTCTCTGAAGACTGAGGAAATCAAATGGGGTGATTGTAAAACACTCTTATCACCACAAACCCTCTGTCCAACTGCTGTGGTTTGTATATTTGTCCCTAGCAGAGCTCATGTTCAAATTTGATCCCCCATGTCTTTTATTACTTACAAGCAGCTCTCATGCTAACATGGGCTCATGGTAAGGGTGGTTACCATGTAACCAGCACATCATCTTGTAATTTCCCTAAGGCAAAGCCAGTACACCTCACTTGGGGTTAGGAATTCACAGGATGCCATGTTGGTTACAAAAATGTAAGCAAGTTCTGACTCTTACTATGAGAGCTGTTTGGGTAATGGAAACGGATGCCTCGTTAATAGATTAATTCCCTCCTTGAGTGAGTTCTCATTGTATTAGTTCCCATGAAATCTGGTTGTCATATAGAGCCTGGAACCTTCCCACTATCTTCTTGCTTCCTCTCTTGCAATATGATCTCTGTGCCACCTTCCACCATAAGTGGAAGCAGGCTGAAGCCCTCGCTGGAAGCCACGTAGAGGCTGGTGTCATGTTTGTTGTATGCTGTACAGCCTACAGAGCCACAAGCCAAATAAACCTCTTGTTAAAAACTACACTGCCTTAGGTATTTTTATAGCTACACAAAATGAACTTGAGAAACAAACCATACAAATTTGAAGCTTATAAAAATATTTTGGAAACTCAAACAAGTCAATAGCAAGTAAATTAATGACCTGATTTAAAAAGTGGGTGAAAGTCCTGAAATAGACATTTTTTTAAAGTTCACATACAAATGGCAACAGATATATGAAAACATTCATCACTAATTATCAAGAAAATGCAAATTAAATTCACAGTGAGGTATCATCTTGTACCTGTTAAATTTTCTATGATAAAAAAGTCAAACAGTAATAAGCATTGGCAAGGATATGGAGAAAGAGAATCCTTGCCTTCCCTTTGGTGGGAATTTGAATTAGTATAATCCCTATGGAAAACAATATGGAGGTTCCACAAAAAGGTAAAAATAGAACTACCATATAATACAGAAATTATATAGCCAAAGGAATCGAAATCTGTATGTTAAAGAGGTATCTTCAATCATGTTCATTGCAGCATAAGTCACAATAGCCAAGACATGAAAACAACCTAAGTGTCCATCATCAGATGAATGAAAGAAGAAAAATGTGGCACATATGCCCAATGAAATACTATTCAGCCTTAACAAAGAAGGAAATTTTTCCATTTTCAACAATAGGGATGAACCTATAGGGAATTATGTTAAGTGAAAGACACAGAAAGATAAATGCTAAATGATTTCACCTATGTGTGGAATCTAAAAAAGTTGAACTCATAGGATCAAAGTAGAATGGTGATTATGGAGGCAGCGGGGGTGGGGTAGGGGTGGTTGTGGAAGAGCAAAGGGAAGATATTGGTCAAAGGACACAATGTTTCAGTTTGAAAGGAAGAATACATTTTAATGCTTTGTTGCACAGCATGGTGGCTATAGTTAATAAGAAAATACATATTTCAACATTGCTGAAAGAGTAAATTGTAAATGTTCTTGTTACAAAAAATGATAGATAGGTGAGGTGATATTCGTTGCCTTGGTTTAATCATCCCATAATCTCTATGTCTATCCATATCTATATCTGTAAACATCACATTATATCCCATCAATATATATATAATTAATATTTATCAAAGTAAGTTAAATTATGAAAAAGAAATTTCCTGTATTAAAAAATGAACAAATAATTCTCTCCTTTGGGGATAAGTATGTTATAAAAAATGAGAAGGCTGAGTGAAGTATGGTGCCACAAGCTACCAGGAGAGGTAAAGTTCCCAAGGCAAAGCCCTTGGGATGCTGACAGCCTATGAGCTGAAAAACAGGGGGGCTGACCATGGTCTCTGATTGAGGATAGGACAGTCCTCTCAACCCTTTCAGAGCCAACGCCCCTTCCTTATAATGATGATAAAAATAGCTAATATATTGCAATAATTTAACAAATTATTTTGTAACAACTTATATCCTAATTAATATTCAATATTTTGCAATAATTTCTACCATTTCACATGTAACTAGAAGGAAATGCAATAGAATTTTGAAACTGTATCTAAAGTAGAAATTAAGGAGAGTTAAATTTTTCTTTTTAAAAAGGTACTAGACTATAAGTTCTCAGATCACATAATAAAGTGCATAGAACTATGGATGCAAAGCTAAGTCAACCTGACTCTCTATTGTGGTTATATTATATCAGGATCTCATGTATCATGCTACTGTGAATAAATCTTGCTAAAAATCTATTAAAAATGTATGCTTTTATCTCCCTGTGCTTAGTGGTCATGTTTTTGGAAAATGGAAATGTAATATCTTAATTAAAACCATGCAAAAATACTTTGTGTTTGCATATAATATGGAGACAGCATTGAAACTCAGATGATAAATATAAATAGATTTTCAGCTGCAGGGATGTCTCATAGACCATCTGAGATTTGTCTGCAATTATTCATTTTTCAGGTCTATCCTATGTATGGCAAATTGTAAGGCCTCCCTCCCTGTTTTCTGTCTAATAAGTACCAGTAGAATGTCCCATCATTGTGACAACAAAAAAGATCTTCAAAAAATGGCAACTGGAAACCAGAATACACTATTAAGAACCACTGCTACGCACAAATACAGTGATTATTACAGGAAAAAGAGAGAACAGTGTGGCTCTCCCAAGCTGATGAGCTACTCTGACTCAGTTTGTCAGCGTCACAGTATTCCCAAATTAATGGCAATTCCAATTTCTTTTAAAATGTAAAACTATCGAAGTTCCATTTATTTTCAGGTAATTATTGTTTAATTCACCACATCAATGCCTGAATTGTATTCCCATAGCTTTGTTAGGCTTTTAAAGTTTTTAATAAACAAAATCCTGCTGCATAACCTCCCATCCACAGTTGTTTGACCTTAGGAATGCAAGGTTCTCTTCACTTCTTCGCACCATCATGTCACTCTTTATTCTTATTAGCAGGATTGTGCCTCATATAAACATGCAGCTCATCTCAGGCCTTCCTCTGCTCCCTGAGCCTGAGGTCCTGGAAAATGCCCCAATACCATTTTCTACTTTGCCTACTCAAAAGTTGTACCCTTTCCTTGGTGGCCTGTGTCTGGGAGGCAAGACTCTGCTTGCCGTGACAGCACAGACTGGAGAGGTGGCCAGGCTGGGCTCCATGGGTCTGGCCTCTTCCTACTCTTTAATCTCATCTTTACAACTTTCCTGACTGTCTGTCCTCCAAACTCCAAATTTAGTTCCTTTCCTTCAATGCCTTGAGGGCACCTATCTCATTCTTCCCCACCACCACTTTTCAGCTCAGACATCTTCAGAGAAGTCTCTCCTTAGCAGACCCTCAACTGGCATCCTCTCTCCCTCCCTCTCCCACCCAATCCCTCTTTACCACTGAATATTTTATTTTCTTCCCAGCATTTGTCTGAAATTATACTTTTTTGCTTATCATGTTTCCTCCAGTAGAAGATGAGTTCCATCTAAACAGAGGTTTTGTTTGTTTTTTTCCTAGCTGGTGCCTGGGGCATGGTGTATGTTCCATTTTTATTAAAGGAATCAAGGAAAATTTGTTCCCCCCCTAGATCACAAACTTTTTACAACCATGACCCCATTGGTTTTCAAGGTCACAGGTACTTTTAATTCTAAGTACATTTTAAACCCTGGCAGTTAAAATTACTGAATTTTTAAAAATATACAAATTATGGTAATTATCATAATCTATCAATTCCAAATCTTATATTTTTTTCAGATTCTGATATCCTAGAAATGAGGATGTATATTACAATTGAAGGCGTACTCCAGTTTATGCGGTCATGTCTTTTTCTTTCTTCATGGAGCATAAGATAATGTGCTTTCTGCAATCTATTGGCATCTCATATTCAACAAGATGTAGTATTTCATCAGAATCTAAATAAAGGGCTGCAAGGTGATGTTAAAGAGTGTCACCTCCTGGTAAGGTGTGAAGAGGTAATCTCATTTTCCTTTCTAATTGGGACTTGGCTTCACATCTGACTCTAGCATTCATTATTTTGTGGATCTCAGCTCTCTTTTGGAAGGAAAGAAGACAGCTCTGAGAAGGCTATCCCCTGTGAAGGATAACTGCAACTCCCCTACATGCACTGTTTTTACACAGAGCTGCTAAGGATGGGTTAGCTAAATGCCTAAAAGTGACACAGCCAATGTCTAACTCATGAGTTGCTTCTATTTTGGGGACTTGGACATTAATCTTGTAAAAGTTAAATATTAATAACTGTAGTCATTTGTCTCAAAGACAACTCATCTTAAGGTGAATAACCCCGTTTCTTTATATAGTATAATGTAAAACATCTATAGTAATAATTTAAAATAGTGAATATATTATCATCAAATGAATAACATTAATTGAGCACTTACGTGGCAGGCAAGGTTTTAATTGCTTCACTTACACAAAACAAAGAGCTTTGTTCCTACTAACTCTTTAATCCTTAAAAGAATCTTTTGCATTGGATAACCTTCATTCTAGTTATGAAAGTGAAGCACAGAGTGATCAAGTAACACTGTTGAACATACTTTGTTTGTAAATGAGGCTTTGAATACAGAAAGTCTAGCTCCAGACCTCAAAATTTTATAACATCATTCTCTCTTGCCTTGTAAAATATAATATCATATAGACCATGTATTATTTAAGATAAATGCCAAATAGTGTCCTCAGATTTAGATACCTTGAGGGCAGGAACCATTTGCAGATGCTGCTGTGTTGAGTGAACTTTCTGGACATCGATTTTTCAGCTGTGTTATAAAATGCTCACATATGTGTTCTGCTCTCATTACATCTATGTATGTATGTATGTATGTATATATGTATGTATGTATGTATGTATCCATCTATCTGTTTGAGAGAGCTCTTAGATTTCCTAGCAGAATACTTTGTAATAGGCACAGACTCAATGGATTCTTTCTGAATAAATGAGGCAATGTACCTGTAGAAAACCAATCACCAATGGTATTTTGGAAGATTCTCTTTTGCCTATATTGATCACAGATATTTAGATTCAACTTTGTTCACACATTTTAGCAATCTAAGGCACCCCTCATAGTGAAGATTGGAGAAGGGCCCCCACAAGGAATTCAGTAACTGGACCAGGGAAGTGGTACTCAAACATCTTTTCCCGCTTGACATGGTCCCCAGGAAACAAGAGGGAACCACATTATCTTGACTCTTGTAAATCACAACCTGGGATGCAGGGACAGTCTCTGACAGCTCGTTCATGCCAACTACCAATGGTCATGGCAAACTGTTCCCTCAGGGATCTTGGAGGAGTGAGTTTTGGGGAAAGAGAAAATAATGATGCAGGAGAGCTGATGTTGAAGTTGCAGATCAAAATATGGGACCTGATTTACAATTTTACTCTCCACTTTGTGCAGTGATCCTAGGTAAATTCAACTTGGTCCAAAGTGTAACCACAGCCCCTGCCTCAGTCAACCTTGTGATATTTACTCAGTTTTGTTTTTTGAGCAGCCTCATCATGTGGCCATCCTCAGAGTCTTACCTTCCCTGGGAATTGCACTGTCTCTACTATTAATATCTTCAGCTCCAGTATGCTGGTTACATGTTCTGCTTCTTATTCTGGTTTCTACTTTCATCTCTTTCAGTGATCTGATCTCATTCACTATGCTCTTCTAACATCTTTTTCTCTGGCGTTATACTCACCACCAGTGTCCTATCCTCTCCACTCAATCTGCTGCCCTTGCTCGCTCCCCAGTTTGCCTCCATGCCAACCTCTGCTCTCTACATGCCAGAAACACTGGCCTTCCTCAAGTCTGTTCATGCTGTGAAGTAACACGCTCTTTGTTATTTCAAGCATATTCTGACTTTATGGTAAAGGGTAATGAGAGATGACCTTATAAGAGGGAAGTACATTATGCTTTTACAATTGTAGTAGAAATAGTAATATCCTGTGTTCCAAGAATTTGTCAGGAAACACACAAGCAGGGGAATGGCTGTGTTGTAGGGTGTATATATTTTATGTTATCCACCTACTGCTGAAGTGACCTCCAAAGAATTTGCTAACTTATACTCTAATCCATTGTGCAAGAGTGTTCCTCTTGCTCTACTTCCTTACCAGCATTTACTAATATTAGACTTGTTCAATTTATGGCCATTATAATTTAATGTCATTCATTACTAGTGAAGCTGCACATTTTTGTGTATGTCTGCCTCTGTGCTGCTAATCTTCCCTGCTCTTTTATTCTTCCTTTCCCCACCTCTTTCCTACTCTCTCCTGCATTGACACAAATTATATCGTATTTGGGTAAAAATTTTATTCTATTTTAATTCTGTGTATTTTTTTTTTATCACTGGCTTTGATGTTATGCCCTCTGTAATAGTTTCCTATTGCTCCTGTTAACAAATCACCACAAACTTCATGGCTTAAAACAATGTAAGTTTATTATCTTACAGTCCTGAAGGTTGGAAGTCCTGAATTAATTTTACTGTCTAAAATCATGCATGTGCAGGCATGCCTTCCTTCAGCGGGCTCTCGGGAGTGATCTGTGCCTGGCCTTTTCCAGTATGCAGGCTGTCTGTGCTCTGGATCATGGCCCCACACACTCTGCCGTCTGTCTCTGTAGTCACCTTTCCTGCTCTCACACAGCCCGCCCACTTCCCTATTGCAAGCATCCTTGTGATTACCTTGTCAAATAGATAATGTCTGCTATTATTCTGCCTACTATTCTATTTCTTTACTGGTTGCTTTCATTTTTATATAAATATTGGTATACTCTGAATGTGTCCCCCAGATTTGTATGTTGAAACCCAATTGCCACTATGGTAGTATTAAGAGGTGGGGAGCTTTGGTCATGAAGACAAAACCCTCATGAATAGAATTAGTGACCTTATAACATAGATGCCAAAAACTAACTAGGCCATTTGTGCCTTTCCATTCCTCCTGCCAGGTGGAGACATTGCCACAGCGTTCAAGGTGCTACTTTGGGATTTGAGACAAAACTCTCACCAGATGCTGAACCTGCTCACATCTTGATCTTGGACTTTCCAGACTACAGAACTCTGAGAAATAAATTTCTGTTGTTTATAAATTACCCAGTCTGTGATTTTTCATTATAGCAACACGAACAGAATAAGACAAATATTAATCAGAGTCAAATTTAAAAAAAATATTTCTTTATAATAGAAGTAATCCTTGCCATTTTACATCTTATTATTCTCTTATCTCAATTCATTAATTTTTATACTTTTAAAATTAACTAATCAACTTTGTCTTTTAGAGCAATTTAAGGTTTAATAAACAATTGAGCAGATGGTACAAGAGATCACACATACTCCCCGTGCCCCGTTATTAACATCTTGCATTGGTGTGGTACATTTGTTACTAATGGTGAACCAGTATTGATATGATATTATTAACTAAAGTCTATAGTTTACATCAGGGTTCATGCTTGTGTTTTACATTCTATGGGTTTGAACAAATGTAGAATGACATTTACTAGGGCCCTGCCTCTCGGCTCATGCGTGTAATCTCAGCACTCTGGGAGGCTGAGGCAGGTGGATCACTTGAACTCAGGAATTCAAGACCAGCCTGAGCAAGAGTGAGACCCTGTCTCTACTAAACAGAAAAATTAGCTGGCATCTTGGTGGGTGCCCATAGTCCCAGCTAGTTGGGAGGCTGCGGCAAGAGGATTTCTTGAGCTCAGGAGTTTGAAGTTGCTTTAAGCTAAGATGCCACAGCACTCTACCCAAAGTGACAGGGTGAGATTCTGTCTCAAAAACAAAAACAAAAAAGAATGATATGTGCCCACAATTATAGTACCTTACACAGCAGTTTTACTGTCCTAAAAACTCTGTGCTGGGCCTTTGCATCTCCCCTTCCTTCACCCTAATCCCTGGAAACCACTGGTATTTGTTGCTATCTCCCATTTTGCCTTTTCCAGAATGCTACTTAGGTAGAATCTCACAGTATGTACCCATTCCAGATAGGCTTCTTCTATCTATCAGGAGGCATTTAGGTTTACCCTAGGTCTTTTTGTGCCCTAATGGTTTTTTTTCATTGATGAAAAATATTCCCTTGTGTGGATATACTAGTTTGTTTGCCCGTTCACCTGTTGAGGAATGTTTCAGTTGTGCCAGTCTGGGGTAATTATGAATAAGTCTTCTATAAACATTTGTGTGCAGTTTACTATGTAGGTATAAGTGTCTTTTTAAAAAGCTCATTTGGGTAAGAATATGTTTAGTTTTCTAAAATACAGCCACTCTGTCATCCAAAGTTGCTGTACAGTGGTTCATCCTTACCCCTGTATCTGGGTGGCTTAACTTACCACAGTTTCAGTTATCCAGGGTCAAGCAATGTCTGAAAATATTACATGAAAATTTCCAGAAATGAACAAATCACCAATTTCAAATTTCCAGATTTTCTGAGCATTGTGATGAAATCTCACCTCATTCTGTCCCCACCTGCCTAGGATGTGAATCATTCCTTTGTCTAGTGTCTCCACACTGTATATAACATACTATATGCACGCTACTGTCTGGTGAGAAACATAGTGTATATAGGGCATGGTACTGCTGCGGTTTTAGGCAACTGCTGAGGATATCCCATTGATAAAGGAGATACTAAATCATTTTGCATTTGTATTAGCAATGAATTAGAGTTGTTCCACATCTTCACCAGCATTTGGCATTGTCAGTATTTTGAAGTTTAGACATTCTAGTAGGTGTGTTGTGGTATCTTATTGTTATTTTAATTTACAATTCTCCAATAATATATGATGTTGAACATCTTTTTATAGAAGACTATATGTCCTGTCTATTTACCATCAGTCTATCTTTTCAGATCTTTTCCATTGTATTTCCTTTTTGGTCACCTTTTGTTAGACATTCTTCTCTTTTGATGAAATTCTGTTTATTTAGATTTATGTTCATGTTTCCCAGAAACTTTGCTCACTTTCAGCATTGAAATTCAGACATTCTTTTGGGTGTGAATTTGTTCTTCCTGGAGGTCATCCTTTAGAAGTTCATTTAGTGATCAAGCCTTGACAGAACTTTTTTTAGGCTTTGTTTTTCTGAAGGATGTTTAATTTTCTCTTGCTCGTCAATGGTAGATTAATAGAATATAAATCTCTTGATTCACAGTAGTTTCTTTTGTCACTTGGAAGATTATAAGCTGATATTTTCTGGCTTCTCTGTTTTTTTTTAATACATAATTTGAAGTTTAATTTTTGAGGGGAGAAAATTTATAGTTCTTCTAAATTTTGTCTGAAAACATTTGTTTAGCTTAGAATTTATTTTGTTTTTGAAGCTGAGGATTCATTTATTTCATGTGATCTGGGAAATAATTATTGCTGTAGTTCTGTTTCTCAGTTCTTTTGTATTAAGAATTCTAGAAAAGTTGTGTTGACCCTTCCTACTTGGCACTCTGTTTCTTAACCTTGCCTTTATGTTTTCCATGTCTTCAACTTTATGCCATGCATTCTTGTTAATCTCTCATACATGTCTTTCAGCTACTTATTTCTCTCTTCAACATTGTCTAATTAAATGTTGACTGTCCACAGTTGACTGAGTTTCTCATTTCAGTAGTGATACTTTTTACTTCTGGAAGTTCTTTTTTGTTTCTTTCTAAAATTTCACTAATTTTTTAAAAGATTCTTTTTCCTTCTCACATTTTCAGTTCCATGTTTTATTTAGTTAAAGCTTTAGAATCATCTTTTTCTTGAATTTGAAATAGACCTTATAACCTCATTGTGCTTTCTGAATATTGAACTTCCTCTGGTAATAATATCTCTGTGCATGATTGTTGAATCAATTTATGCCCCTCAAAACATGAGCTACATTAGTACGTTTTTAAAAGAGCTTGACCTAAATTTTAAAAACATATTTATCTCAGAAACAGAAACTCATAGAATAGAGTTACTAATAATAGAACAGAATAGAAATACTAATGAAAATAAGATTCTTCCTGGAATAATAGTAAAAATTATCAGTGGTTTCCAGGGGTAGGGAGAGGGCTGTGCCTAGGCAGAGCACAGGGTTTTTAGGGCAATAAAACTGCTTTGTATAATACTATCATGGTGGTCACATCTCATTCTACATTTGCTTAAACTGAAAGACTATAAAACACAAGCATGAACCCTGATGTAAACTATAGACTTTAGTTAATAATATCGTATCAATACTGGTTCATCATTAGTAACAAATATACCACACCAATGCAAGATGTTAATAACGGGGCACAGGAAGTATATGTGATCTCTTGTATCATCTGCTCAATTGTTTTGTAAAACTTTAACTGCTTTAAAAGACAAATATTTAGAAAAGATACCCTCTATATATGGTATGCTGCTATATGAGGATAAGAATCACCAAGTTCTTTGTCCTTAAAGAGGTTAGAGTTAACAAAGGTGAACCTGTAAAATTGAGGTAGTAATAAATGAGTTGTATCAATTTGGTATGGATCTTTTTTTCTTACTGACTAGCCAAGAGAATTATCCCAAGTATGTATTCTTTGCAATATTTCACATGTAGGAATAAAGGGTCAAATGAACAGAAATGCATGTATTTAAACTTGCTTATCTGTAACAGTCATGAGGAAAGTGGCTCATTTCACAACCAGTATAAGATGCATCTGAAAGAATGTTGAGCCCAGAAAAGATATGGAGCAAACACTCTATTGTCTGAGTAAGTAGGAATTCCTGTTTCAATATTCTTTTGGTCTCAGTGTATATAAAATATCCTCTTATTTTGAGCACATAAACATTTCCAAAAAGGAATCACACTAGATTATATTCCAATGGTACCTGCCCCAAATGACCACAAACACACATCACGGTGAAATAGTAGAAACAGTTTTTACTGTCAAAAGCACATTAGAAAGCTGTCTGCTATCACTATATTAATTCTATCTTGAGGTTGGGGTTTCAGACAAAGTAGTAAGGCTTTGGAAAGCACAAATAACCACATAAGGTTTGAAAAACAATTTTATACCAAGATTTTAACCCTAGAGGAAATTCTCACACACTGTGACATGTGAAAAAAATGTTCTTTGAAATTCTATTTGTTATATTTTGTAAATGGAATCAATCTCAGTATCCTTTTGAAGGAAATTTATTAATACTATACTGTGGTTAAAAAAGAGCTAGAAGTGGGCGGCACCTGTGGCTCAGTGAGTTGGGTGCCAGCCCCATATAGCAAGGGTGGTGGGTTCGAACCAGGCCTGGGCCAAACTGCAACAAAAATATAGCTGGGTGTCGTGACAGGTGCCTATAGTCTCAGCTGCTCGGGAGTCTGAGGCAAGAGAATTGCCTATGCCCAGGAGCTGGAGATTGCTGTGAGCTGTGACACCACAGCACTCTATCAAGGGTGACAAAATGAGACTGTCTAAAAAAAAAAAAAACCCAAAAAACCTAGAAGTACAAGTAATAACAAACACAGGTAAAACTCCAATAGTGACCATTGAATGAAAAACACAAATTACAAAAGAATATATGTAGAATGATGCCATGTGTTGTAGATATTCCAAATTACAACAAAATAATCTATAGTCATTCTGAATGTATACATATTATACATATTTAGATAAGGAATAAAACTGCTCAGAAGTTGGCACTTACCTCTGAAAAGGAGAGGATGGATTTGTATCTGAAAAAATCATTTCCTTAATTTAGATAAGTTATGAAGTTATATAATAAAATCTTGTATACGTGAATATTTTTATTATTCCTATACTTTTATTTTTATTTTTTTATTTTTATTTTTTTTTGTAAAAGAGAAGTTCAATTTGAGTAAAATAACTGTGAAATAGTATTCCTATACTTTTAAATACATTTGAAGTGTTTTGGATGAAAAAAATGATTAAAACAATAAAATTAGTTTCTTTTTGTAACCACACGATGGCACCATAGTCTTACTAATATACCTACAATGTCAGAAGTCAGGAAAAAAAATATTATAGTCCATGGATATAAGGAAGACAAGAAGTTCCCCAAACATAGGTAATTCTGTGTGTGTGTGTGTGTGTGTGTGTGTGTTTGTGAGCGCGTGTGAGAGAGAGAGACAAAAAGAGAGGGAGAGGAGAAAAAGAGAAGATACGACAGAATTTTTCTAAGAATAGCTTTCTCCTTAGAACCTAGAATTGGAAAGAAATCAGGTTGTAAAAAGATAGCTTAGTAACAGTAAAGTTAAACCTCATTAATTTGGAATTGACTCAGTGTGAATTCAGAGTATTTAAAAAATAAGTTGACTTTTGCATTAATATACATCCATTACTCAAGACATCATTTCTGATCAACAGAAATAAGATGACGTGGTTAGCTTGGCCATAGATGGCAGTAACTATGTCACTTAAGAGCTTTGGGATATGACACTTAGTTCCTTTATCTAGAAAATGAATAACAAACGTGTACCCACAAACAGTTGTTTTGAGCTGAATATCTTATTACACTTTCACTGGTAAATAACTCTTAATGTCAGGTTGACCAAGCACCTTGCCACCTTCTGCTTTGAAGCTACAGACTGTTGCTGTTTACTTTAAGAATGCCATTTCCTTCAATATAAAGCTATCATCAACCATTTTTAAAGGAACTGCTATTTCCAATGAACTGTGAGACTCTTGTAAAATATATGCATAAATATAACACTTCTTAGTTAAAAAGAGAATTCTACATTCTAAGCAGGGGTTTTAATACCCAATAAATAGTATTTTATTTTTTATAGGAACTTACATTATGTGTGGTGAATGAAAGCACACAGATACTGTTTATTTTGGCTTAAAATAAAATATTTAAAATTGTTATAACCAAGACTGAGAAGAACATACCTTTTCTTTCCTTTTTAATAACTGGAAGTATGAAATGATAACATAGTTTGACTTCATGGATTTGTATTATCATTTTTATGAATTTTGCATCATTCACAGCTATAATAATGACAGTTTAAAAAAAAAAAGCAAAAAGTTTGACTCCCAGATATATTTCTTTAACCAGCTGACTTAATGATTGCTGTCTTATCTCAAAAATATGTGCAAAATTTTTTTTCCACAGTTGGCATGTGATAAAGTTTCAATAACATTTAGATAATGGTATTTAAGATATGCTGATACCACCATTGGTCTGGTGCAGGGCTATCGGCTTGCCAATATGAGCTGTAGATCCTAAGACCAGAATGGAATTGGGAGTTTTGTTTGTTGGATTAGGTGGTTAGTTGGTTTTATAAAAATACGAATTTGAAATTCTAAGTTAGAGTAGTATATTTAGAAAAGGAGGGGAATACAAATGCAACTGATGAATAATCTAATTTCAGCAACAGAAAAAGAGGAGCAGAATGCAAGTAAAAAGCAGACAGTAAATTTGTCTGTGGGTGAAAAAATTAGTAAAACAAATTATGCTTCAATCTAAAGGAATGAAATCTGAGAATAATTTGAATTGTGATCTTATAAATGTGATTTTATAAATTATCAAGTTTAATATCAAGTCATGGCACTGTTAGAAGCTTTAAGCTGACAGCTTTAGGACAGAGGGGAGTGATGCCAGGGCAGTATGTATTACAGTCTGTGAGACCTTCACCTTCACAAGCCTCGCAGGTTACTTGGGAGGCTGAGGCAAGAGAATTGCTTAACCCCAAGAGTTCGAGGTTACTGCAAGCTATAATGCCATGGCACTCTACTGAGGGTGACATAGTAAAACTCTTTCTCAAAAAAAACAAAACAAAAAAAAAACAAAACAAAACAAAACAAAAAAACGAGTTCTGCAGGAAAGGCTTAAAAATATGGCCAATCCCAAGGGCTTATCTACCAACGTGAGAAGTGGAAAAGAAAGGGGATTGCCCCTCTTATCCTCACTTTTGTGGAAATTATTTTCAATTCAATTGTCTTTAAAAACTTTGATCTGGAAATGATCTTGCAACCTAACCACATATTTTAAAATGAGGAAATTGAGGAAAATGGTATTACCTGTTTTATTTCAAGCAAGGCCCACATCTGAAAGTTTAAGAGCTATTTATGGGAAGATCAGGTTCTTTAAGGTAGCTGAGAATTGCTGGGGTAATGTGAGTCTCAGGCACGGGGTGGATAGTGCTGGTAGTGAAAGCACTTGGGGGTGTCCTGTCCATCCAGGACTCTGAGAGTCAGGGAGCCAAGACCAATGAAAATTCCAAAAGCTGGGAGAGGGTGTGGTGCTGAAGGTTAGAAGGTAACAGAGAGAAACTTCATTTGCTTTGCATGGCACAGATGTTGTATTAGTTTTCTGGGACCAGTGTAACAAAATACCACAAACTGAGCCACCAAAGCAATAGAAATGTATTGAGGTTCAGTTCTGAATAGCTCTGGAGGCCAGAAGTGCAAGATTGAGGTGTCTGCAGGGCTGTGGTCCCTCTGAGGATGACTGGGAAGGGTCAGGCTTCTCTCCCAGCTCCCAGGTGGGAACACCTGGACTCCAGCCTTCACATCAAGTGTCCCTGTGAGCGCCTGTTTCTTCACCTGAGGTTGAAGGTGCCTGTCATGTCGGATCAGGGCCAATCCTATCCAGTGTGGTGTCCTCTTGACTTGTTACATCAAATGACCCTATTTCCAATTGAAGTCCCGTTTTGAGGTGCTGGGGTTAGGACACCAACATTGGAACTTGGGTGGGGGCACAATTTAATATGTATCAGGGGTGGCTGAAGTTTTATCAATGATGACAGGTTTTCAGAATGACTTCTTGGTTACACTGAGGGATTTCACTTATGCCTGACCTTTTGTTCTCTTGGGCTCCATTCTTTTTTTATTATTATTATTAAGTCATAGCTGTGTACATTAATGCTATCATGGGGCACCATACACTGGTTTTATAGACCATTTGACACATTTTCGTCACACTGGTTAACATAGCCTTCCTGGAATTTTCTTAGTTATTGTGTTAAGACATTTATATTCTACATTTACTAATTTTCACATGTACCCTTGTAAGATGCACCGCGGGTGTAATCCCACCAATCACCCTCCCTCCGCCTATGTCCTCCCTCCCCTCCCTTTCCCCCTTCTCCCTATTCTTAGGTTATAATTGGGTTATAGCCTTCATGTGAAAGCCATAATTTAATTTCATAGTAGGGCTGAGTACATTGGATACTTTTTCTTCCATTCTTGAGATACTTACTAAGAAGAATATGTTCCAGTTCCATCCATGTAAACATGAAAGAGGTAAAGTCTCCATCTTTCTTTAAGGCTGAATAATATTCCATGGTATACATATACAACAATTTATTAATCCATTTGTGGATCGATGGGCACTTGGGCTTTACTAGGTATATAACCAGAGATCAAAAATCACATTATAACAAAGATATTTGTACCAGAATGTTTATTCCAGCCCAATTCATAATTGCTAAGTCTTGGGCTCCATTCTTAATGCTTTTCTCTCCCTCTGCCCTTTTCCTGAAAAAGGGAAATATGCCCTCTGAGGGTTTAACTGCCACCTCTACATTGATGGCTACCTAACATAGGCAGCCAGGCCATTTCTCCCACCTGACATCTATACCTATTTAGTTCACGGCCTGCCAACACATCACTGGGTGTTACCCAGACACTCACATCTTCATGAGTGCCCAACCTTGCCTCTCCTTCCCCAGTCCTACCCTGTAAGAGTTCCTGTCCCAGGTGAAAGGTGCCTCTTGTGGGTCCCCAGCCAGGCTTTTTTCCCAGATGATATCCTTGGGGCTTCCCTGGCTTTCTCCCCTTATATCTGAGGAGTCTCTTAGCTTCACAAATCATGGCTCCGCAAGGCAGCCTCACTGCCTTTATCCTGTGGTTTAGTTCAGGGGATCATTTTCTCCACATGACTGGAGTCTAATCTTTGTTCTTCTCCAGCCCATTCTCAACACCGAGGCCAGAGAATCCTTTTTGAAACTCAAGTCCAGTCACTTTCTCCTTCTAGTTCAGTTCAGAGATATGCGGAATGTGTTCCTGCCTTCGGCTTCAGGTCTCTTCCTCATTTTAATAGTTTGTGAATGTTTAAGGTATTTGTTGAGAAACTGCTGTGTGCCTGGCCCTGGTTAAGGCACATAAAGGATACAAGAATGGACTGAATGACACATTCAAAAGCTGCATGCGATTTTTCCAGTCAGGAGTGCTTCTTAAGTCTTGTAAAATTGTACTTCAGTAAAAATGGAAAGCAGTGGAGATTGACTGATCTGATTAGGAACAGCTTAAACCTTAGCTAAAAAGGATCAATAAAACTTATCCTTTTATTCTCTCTGTGCCTGTGGCGGTACCATCTCACCTACTGTCTCTGACTGCTCTAGCCACAAGTCTGTCTGTATTTTCTTTCTTTTTTTCTTTTTCTTTTTTTTCTTTTTGCAGTTTTTGGCTGGGGCTGGGTTTGAACCCACCACCTCTGGCATATGAGGCCGGTGCCCTAATCCTTTGAGCCACAGGCACCGCCCTGTTTGTATTTTCTTACATACAATTATTCCTCCCTTTTCTCCCAGACTCTGGAATACACAGACTGTAAGATATAAATAAGAGGAAAGCCTAGTCATTAAAATGACAGTCTCTAACGGGCATACAACCTAGCTGAGGTAACACAGAAATGGAAGATAGAGCCACACCTGCAAGAATCAAGGGACAATAAGTGAAGAGAAGCAATAACTGTTAGACAACTTACATGCCTCAGAGCTTGCTGACTTGGTAACCTACTAGGGCACTAAAGTTAAGGGGGATTTTTTGGAAGATGAGGATTTAAATCATGATGAATAAAGCATAGACAATATACTCTATCCACAAAATAATAATTATAATAATAATAATGCATGTCTTTCTGTTATATTTAATAAAGTCATTCTACTTAATAATGGCTGATTAAGGCATTTTCAGAAATTCTACGACAATCATCAGATGATATTTAAAATCAAAACAAAAACAAATGAGAAAAAGCCATCTGCTCTGATAACCTAAACTGCTCTAATAACCTAAACTAGGTAATGTCAGCACAATGTCCCTCTCTAACGCTTTCCCAAAACATATTCTGTCACATGATGTTTGATAAATTGCATAGAACTTACACATATCAAATTTTTATCAGAAATACAGGATGACCATAAATTAAAATAATTGTCGGAGGGAGACAAGATGGCGGACTGAAGCCAGCTTTCCAAAGAGGCTCCCGTCCAGAAGGAGAGTTAAAGGATGGAAATTTAGTAAGTAACCTGAAGGATTCGAGCTATACCAAGAGAGAAGGTTGGAGATCGCACATCAACACCACTGAGGCGAGCTGAGACCACAAGGAGGCAAACCAAAGGTACAAAATCCATCACCAAGCAGACGGGAGTCTCCCCTCCCCCCACGAGTCCGGCTTAAGGGCCCTACAAACAAAAGGGCAGAAATCAAAAGCCCTCCCACTTCATTTCACGGAAGCGACCCTCTAAAAACTGGTCCTACCT
>CAUYPK010078294.1:0-14661 GCA_963574355.1 Loris lydekkerianus | reverse complement strand
GTGGTGTTGATGTGCGATCTCCAACCTTCTCTCCTGGTATAGCTCGAATCCTCCAGGTTACTTACTAAATTTCCATCCTTTAACTCTCCTTCTGGACGGGAGCCTCTGTGAGAAGCTGGCTTCAGTCCGCCATCTTGTCTCTGTGAATCCACCCTTTTTCTTGAGGGAGAAGTGGCAGTGGAAGGGAGTACTAAGAACCTAAAAGCAAACATCTGGGGTCTTAGTCTATTTTGTGCTGCTATAACCAAATACCATAGACTGGGTAATTTATAAAGAACAGAACTCTCTCACATTTCTGGAGGCTGGAAAGTCCAAGATCAAGGTGCTACTAGGTTTGGTCTCTAGTTCCAAGATGCCATGTACCTTGTTGCTGCATCTTCAGTGCTGTGTCCTCACATAGCCAATGGTGGAAGGGCAAGAGAGAGCCACTCCACTCCCACAAGCCCTTTCTTAGTGTAATTTATATATTTATGAGGGTAGAGCTTCCCAGAAGGCCCCACATCCTAATATTGTTACTTTGAGGATTAATATTTCAACATTTGAATTTTGGGGAACACTTTGGGGACATACCCACCTGGGCATTTGGATCTGTTGCTAGATGTCAGTAGATCTATCTGGAGGAGATGCCCCTGCTGGAGGGCAGCAAAAGTGAAATAAAAGCACCTGTTTAGAGACCAGGAAGGAACCTTTGCATTCTAAATGTCTCTCACTGGGATATATCACCCTTTGCTCCTTCTTTTCCCAATTTCACCTTCCTTGTGCTGTGAACTTGACATGGGGAGCCCAGTCAGTAGGGGTGCCAGCTTGGCAATTTTGGATCAAGCGAGACTATCCTCCTCATTGGCTCAAGAGTAGGGAAAAGATGTACCTCTTCTCCTGGCAAAGCTAACACTACCCCTGCCCAGAGATTCCTCTGGCTGCTCTGAGAAATGAACAACATAGCTCAGTAACCCAAGGGTCAAGAAAGACACTTGACAGCTGTTTTCAAAAAGTTGCCCTCCTTGTAGAGGGACCCAGGATACAAACATGAAGGCAGGGATGGATATGTGCCTACTCTTTAGTTGAGGACAGCCCAAATACTAGGCTGAAGGGTGCCTAACAGGAAAGTGCTCAAAAAGCCTGCTTTTCACCTGCTTCAACCTTGATTTCTGCTGGAGGCTGATCAGTTTGGCTTAGCCTGAAGAGGGCCAGTGCTGGAGATAGGAGCCTCCAGGGATTTGCTGCCAAAGAGAAGAGAAACAATGGGCAAAGCCTTGTTCCCACGGGCATGGTTTAAGGAAGAGCAATCTGTGAGACTTGAGTCATGACAATGGAGGTAACCAGACAGGAATGCAAGTCTTCAGTCTGGCTCTGACCTATTTTAGAGTTGTCAGATAGCATTCCCTTATAGTGGTCCCAAGACAGAACCAGAATAGTTTTCTACAAACCAGGAAAATGGTGTAGATGTGAAATGAACAGAGAAGTATACATGTGAGCTTAAAAAGGAAGGATTTCTGGAAAGAGCAATGGTTTATCATTTTCTTTTCTTTTTTTTTTTTTTTTTCTGAGCCAAACTCCTGCTGGATAGGATTCTTGATTTGGCATTCATTGACCTTGGTTCTTGGAGTACTGAAAGAGATGGAGTTCTGGTCCTATAGGCCACAAAGCTGTTTGGCTGTTTGGCTGGGGGGAAAAGGACTTGGCCATGTGGTGAGCACTCATCTTTGTGTACACTTATCTCATTGTTTTCATTTCATCTTTGCCTCCACCTCCTCCCCTACCCCCAAGCTGTGGGGCCCTTAGTGTTCCTGGCTCATTCCTTTATATCTGTTGTCTATCTGTCTGTCCCATTGCCTCCAAGGTCAGGCAAATGGGACTTGCTGATTTATTATTTTTTAAAATTTGTTTCTAATGATTTTGCAGGCTGCCTGCTTAGGACCACAATTGGCATGGGGTGTGCCAGTCTACTCTGGATAGGGATATCTTTTTGTCTAATGTCCTTGGCAGGAAGAGGGAGGAAGGGAATGTGGGAGGTAGGGGATAGGGCCAGATAACAGGGGATCACTTGCTGGTTATGTGTTCCAAAGTTCACTTCCTCAGCTTGTTTTCAACTGCCCCTTTCCCTCCTCTCACTGGACACCTTGTGAAAAAAGAGGCACTGAAGCTGGGAAGGGTACAGAGAGAAAGAAAGAGTCATTGAGTTACAGAACAATTACTATGTGCCTCTAACCATGCCAGGAACTCTACATACATTGCTTCGCTTAATGCTCACAATAGCCCAGTGAAATCACTATTGTTATGCCCCAGTTTATATTTAAGAATACTAATGCCAAGCCCCAAAGAGTATAGGTAACTTCTTCAAGGTCTCCTGGACAGTCATCTGGAGCTAAGCCCTTACCCTCAGAGTCGCCCTGTCAGGAAGTCTAAGTTACGCTCCTGGCCATGCCATCAATATATGTCATTGATGCAAAAATCTACCTGGACTCCAGATTCTTCTGGTATGAAATAGAATTGATGCTCCTTGACCTGCTTGACTCCTGAGATTGCTGTGAAGATCAAACTGGTGAGGGAATATGAAACAATAAAGAATCACCCCCATGGGAGGATGAGGAGTAGAATGAACCCAAGTCTATGAGTTGGGCTGCCTAAGTTCCAGTCATGATTGTGTCCTTCCCTGGTTCTATGACCTTCAATGAATTAATTCAGGTTTCTGGGCTTCAGCTGTCAATTTGAGGAGGTGATCTCAACAGGTCCCTGGAGTTTTATGAAGTTGTCATCATTTACCCTCTGAGTGTTAGGCCATTCACCTTCTGCTAGAAGGATCCCACTCAACCTTCTTCCTTCACTATGCTTGGGTCTATCTAAATGGTTTGGAGTGAATAAGGACCCAGAGGCCAAAGGGTTTCCATGTATCCTACTCTCCGCCATCACCCTCTACCTTCACAGGAATTGTGCTCACCCCACCCGATAAGTGGGGAGAAACCGTGCCTTTATTGAATCTCCTTATAGACCAACACTTATCTACTCCCATTGAACCCCTCTAAAGAAAATAGAGTGAAATTGGTTTCACTTGGTGTGTCACCTGATGTTGCTCTTGGGGACTACAGGAAGGGCCTGGTCAAAGCTAACAGTAACAGAGGCTTGCTATTTATTTTCCATCAAAAAATATTACATTCTTGGTCTTTTTTTTTTTTTTTTTTTTTTTAGAGTCTTACTCTGTCACCCTTGGTAGAGTGCCATGCATCACAGCTCACAGCAACCTCAAAATCTTGGGCTCAAGCAATCCTCTTGCCTCAGCCTCCCAAGTAGCTGGGACTACAGGTGCCTGCCACAATGCCTGGCTATTTTTAGAGATGAGGTCTCTTTCTGGCTCAGGCTAATCTCCAACTCCTGAGCTCAGGCAATCTATCCACTCTGGCCTCCCAGAGTGGTAGGATTACAGGTGTGAGCCACAGTGTCTGGCCTTAAAATGAGTTATACTCCGGTCTTTTTTTTTTTTTTTTTTTTTTTTTTGAGACAGAGCCTTAAGCTATCGCCCTGGGTAGAGTGCCATGGTGTCACAGATCACAGCAACCTCCAACTCCTGGGCTTAAGCGATTCTCCTGCCTCAGCCTCCGAGTAGCTGGGACTACATGCACCCACCACAACACCCAGCCATTTTTTGGTTGTAGTTGTCATTATTGTTTGGCAGGCCCGGGCTGGATTTGAACCCGCCAGCTTTGGTGCATGTGGCTGGTGCCCTAGCAACTTGAGCTATAGGCGCCAAGCCACACTCTCGGTCCTATCTTTGCATACACAAAGGACTGATCTCTTGGGCACTATGCTTGGCACCAGGAAGGGAACACTCAGGTAGATGAGAAGCTCACAGTGTGAGACATACGAGTCTCCTAGCCTAGCACATACAGCACTTTGTGTGCCTTACAAGGGCATTCAGAACTCTGTCTCATCAGATTCTAAAAATGTCTGGATGTGCAGGGCAGCATCCTCTTCATTTTTTAGATGAGTGAACTGAGCCACACACACACATGTGAGACCATGTGCCTGCAAAAGTCAGAGAGAAATAAAAGTACAAGAGTAGATACCAATTGCACAGATGTCTGATGATGTAAGATGGACAGGTTCCCACTGCTGAGGACAGTTGAGACTTTGGGAATTATGGGAAGGCTTTGCTTTTATGTTTAGCCAGCTTGTTCTCAGGGAACTGAGGGATCAGCAGGACTGTAGTTCTGTACAGAGGATCAAAGAATAAGGAACTGATGGAGAGACTGAGCTCTGTTCTAAGAGGGCCCACTGACTGAGAAGATGAAGGGGTTTGCAGGATAAGCACGAGTTGAGAGGAAACTAGGCTTCCTCTGAATATTCCTATCGTGCCTGCCTTAGGAGTGTTTCAGAATGGAGACTTAGGGCTTGATTAAGAGTACAGGAGGCTGCCCACAAAGCTAGGCTTACAGAGTCTGGAATGAGCCAGCCCAGCAGAGCAGGAGAGGGGCCTCTTAGCATATGCCCTCGCTGCAGGCTCTCTAAGCCTCAGGAGATCTGAAGGTCACCCTGCCCCCAAAGCTCTGGCTTCTTTCAAAAGCAGAGCTGGAGGGCATATTTGCCAAGCTCCCTCACTAACAAGCAATCTCTTCTCTGGCAGCCCTGCTCTGCCCTTCTGTTGGAATAATTGAGTGCAGAAGTATGTATATGTGCGTGTGTGCATATTTATGCATGTGGGGGAGGCGGGCAGAGCAGTTTTATTGCCTGGGGGAGAGAAGAGGATTCTCTCTTTCCAATCACCTTACTAGCTGCTTCCTTCTCTACCCCTCTCTTTTTTTCTTTCCTGGCCCTCCTCAGATTTCTGGGAGGGGCCCCCTGCTTTGTCCCTCAAGGCCACACTATCCCAGGGCCCTACCACAGCAAAACACTAGGATTTTCAGGAGTAGATGAAGCCCCTAAGCCACAGGAACCAGGCTGTGAGTGAAAGACTAAATCTGGAGGTGGAGGGTAGAGGGTGGAGGGCAGGAGACAGGTAGTGGTTAAGAGCCTGGGATCTGATGAGAATGTCTAGGCTCATTGTTCCGTTTTCTACCTGCTATATGACCTCTCTGTGCCTCAGTTGTCTTGCCCATAAAATGTGGATAATAGTAGTATCTTCTTTATAAGGGTGTATCATAGATTTGATGCATCATTATCTGTAAAGTGGTTAGAACAGGGTTGGACATATACCAAGCACTCAACAACTATTAGCTATAATTAGTTTTAGTCTGCTTTCTAGGTAGGTAGGCTCAGGAGGATTTGTTCCCACTTCCCAAGGTGCCAGGGGCTGCTATTAGATAGATGCCTGCTTTGATGAGGGGCTGTCAAACCTTCTAAAGGTTTCTTTCCATGGATCTCTGGCTCAGCCTCAGACCAATGTGATCAGCCCTGAAGTCTTGAAGACCCCTAAAAGTATCACCTGTGTTGGCCCCAATGCTGGGATTCTTTGGGGGGTTTAAGGCCTAGGGGTCTTCTCCACACAAAGGAGATCTAGATTGGGGGTGCGGGGTAGATGGCTAAGTAGAAAAAAACACAAACTGTTTTTCCTCTGCTCTCACAATAATCAACACAGAAGATGATTGTGTTGTGACCAAATGTGTATAGGATTCCTCACCTTTACCCTATACCAAGCAAGCATTAAATTCTGCTGCGGACACCAGTGAATGTCCTCTAGGTCAATTCTGACACTAACTCCCTGGAGATAGTGTCAGAACCCACAGGGCTTGGTGCTCAAGGCTCTCTCCCACTTTAATGCCAATCACAAGCCCCAGGTTATATACTTCTTACAGACCGGCTATGAATTGGAGATGCCCCCAACACCTTCCTCAGGTTCCATTAATTTCCTCGAGTAGCTCACAGAATTTGAAACATTTAAGTTTACCAGTTCATTACAAGGGATATTTTAAAGGATACAAATAAACAGCAGGATAAACTGATGCATGGGGCAAGGTCTAGAAGGGTGCTGAGTATAGGAGCTTCTGTTCCCATGCAGTTGGGGTGCACCAGCCTCCAGGCACATGGATTTATGTATAAGCCCCCATGTGCCTGGCTACCCCCGAGCTCTCTAAATGTTCTCTCTTTTTCAAATAGAGGCTTCGTTGTGTAGACACAATTGATTAAACCATTGGTTATTGATGATCAATTTAGTTTTCAGTCACTTTTCCCTCTCCAGAAGTTAGGGAGTGGGGCTGAAAGTTCTAACCTTCTAATCCTGTCTGGTGACCAGCCCCCATCTTGAATCTACATTGGGTCTGCCAGCCAACAGGCAACTCATTACTCATACAAAAGCCATCACTTTGGAGATTCCAAGCATTTTAGGAATTCTATAGATAAGAACAGAAGCTGTGGTGGCCTGTGGATGCTAGGGGATGGCCTTCCATGCCCTCAGCAAGAGCACAGGCCCCACCAAACACAGCCTGCCAAAGAGATTACCTCAGAAGGCTCATCAGCCTGAGGCCTAAGGGAATAGAAGCATTTCAAATCGATGAAAACTCCAGTGTAGAGGGAAGAAAAAAGAACAGTTGTGAGATCCAGGCCAATTTTTCGAGAATCAGGGAAATAAAAATAGCCGAGCTTTTAATCTTATTTTCTTTTGGTGTGGTAGAGGTGGGGAGGTGGAGATTGAGGAGGGCTGGAGCTGGACAGGATGCAAGAAACATTTGTTCTGCCTGCTCCAGGAAGAGGTGGGGGTGTGTGTGAATTCAATTTTCTGGGTCATTGCCCAGAGTGGTAACACATTGCCACAGATCAAGGATTCCCTTGACACCAGAATTCTCTTTGCAGTGAGTATCCCACTCCCACTCTGCCAGCAGTTGTTGCAACTTCTGGCCTTCCTGGTGCTTGAATATAAGTTTTTTCAAGTTTCAGTGCCACCACATTGGCTGACGCTTGAAGAATAGGCGTTTGGTCTCTGTGCATTGAAGGTAATGTTCAGTTGGACACTGGGAGTGGGGGGGAAGAACATAGCTCTGGCCCATCTCAGTCATAGGAGTCAGCTCAGAGGACCCCAGAGGCAGTTGAGTTAAAGCCTTGAATCTAGACTCAGGACATTACACACCCTTAAAGAATTCTGAAGAGACAAGTCCTCAGGAAAGTAGCTTCACTTGGGGCTTTGGCATTTGTCTAGGCTAGGGTAAAGATAGAGCATGGACCAGTTTCCTGAGAGTGAGGTAAGGAAAGGTGCTGCCAAGAAAAACCTAGTCGGAAGGGAGCCACGGTGGTAGTAATCCAGACAAAGAGTCTGCCAGATCAGCCTTTAGGCTTAGGCTATGGGGAGGTGGGAAGGAATTAAAGAATAATGATAATGGTAACAGCAGTATCTATCCTCTGTGAGGAGGATTGAGTGAGCACTAACTTAGGACAGAGCTCAGCACACAGTAAAGGCTTGATAAACTGAATCAACCTGCAAACTATCGTCTTCATCTTTTAAAGACCACAAAGCACATTAGCATAGTAGAGGTTCTGAGAAGTCTCAAGATAGAGGCACATTTTCCACAAAACTTTGTTTACCCTAGCCTTTCCCAAACATATTTGTCTGCAGAACACTCCCCCCCCTTTTTTTTTTGAGACAGAGTCTCACTATGTTGTCCTCAGTAGAGTGTCGTAGCATCACAGCAACCTCAAACTCTTGGGCTTAAGCGATTCTCTTGCCTCAGCCTCCGATGTAGCTGGGACTATAGGCACCCACCACAACACCTGGCTATTTTTTTTGCTGTAATTGTCATTGTTGTTTTTGTTAGCAGGCCCAGGCTGGGTTTGAACCCGCCAGCCCTGGTGTATGTGGCTGGTGCCCTAACCACTGAGCGTAGGCGCCAAGCCTGCAGAACACTCTTCTGCATTATACTTTTCAGCATTCTATGAAACTGGAATTCTCTGAAAAATGCTTTTGGAAACTCCACTCTTCTTCCAATGAGGGACTTCAATAAAATTTTTCCGTGCTTTAAAACATGTTTACATTGCATGTTAACTGATACTTTCTTTCCTATTCATTATCTCTTATTTGGAGGAGAAATGGAGGGAGGTTCTTTTTAAAAATGCCGATTATCAATGAAAAAGAAGCCGTACTCTGTAAAACAATGTCATGAGGTTTATTCTGAGCCAAGTTTGAGGAACATGACTGAAAGCCACACTCAAGAAGCCTTGAGCAAGTAGATTTGCTGTTGTGGGGTTGGAGTTTGATTTTATACATTTCAAGGAGACAGGAATAACAGGTAAAGTCATAAATCAATAGTGGAAGGCATACATTGGTTTAGCCTAAAAAGGTGGGAGATCTCAAAGCTGGGGCCCACAGATTATAGATGGGTTTAAAGATTCTTTAGTTAACAACTGGTTGAAAAAGTTAGGCTTTGTCTAAATGGACCAGGAGTCAGTAAAAAGCAAGCTTAAGATAAACGGTCTGTTAATCAGAGACAAAGTACCAGATTTATGCCCAGAGTCAAGTGGTTTGTTATGCATGTGGAGGACCTATAGGTAGGTCTTGCAATAGCCTTAGGCCTGTTAATGAGTCATCAAGTACAATATGTAAGAAGGGGATGGGGCAAGATAAGGAATATCTAATCCTTCTCTTGACTAGCAACTCAATTTTAGGGACTCCCCTTGACCAAGAGGTGGTCCAGTCAGTCAACCCCTAGAGGGGAGCCTTATGATTTAATTTTAGTTCACAAGTCTGTATCAGCTTAGCTACTGGGGAGAGGGGAAGAAGTACTATATTCTTGTTGGGGTTGGGGCTTTTTAAGCAGAGGAAGTAATCTAAGCTGGTGGCTATGGTGATTGTGGGATAAATAAGAAGATGGAAGTCCAGATGGACCAAGTCAGCCCTGCATTGTACGTAACCTACCAGGTCAAAGCTTAAAGGATCAAATTTTGAGAACACCAATGATCTTGCCTGCTCTCCTTCAATATCTATATGTAGAGGTGGGAAGATGATCTCTGATCATTTGAAGAAATGTCAGTCATGAACAAGGCACTTGTCAACAAAAATAAGTAACTGAGGGCTGGGCTCAGAGGCTCATGCCTGTAATCCCAGCCTTGGAAGGCTGAGACGGGTGGATTGCCTGAGCTCACAGGTTCAAAACCAGACTGAGCCAGAGCAAGACCATATCTCTAAAAATAGCTGGACATTGTAGCGGATGCCTGTAGTCCCAGCTACTTGGGAGGCTGAGGCAAGAGAATCACTTAAGCCCAAAAACTTGAGGTTGCTGTGAGCTATGATGTCATAGCACTCTGTGAGGGTGACAAAGTGAGACTCTGTCTCAAAATAACAGCAACAAACAAAATAAATGACCGAGGCAAAAACTCAAGCAATTATTTTTTATTAAGCCAAGCTTTTGAGGACACCCCCAGGAAAAACACAAACTGTAGACAAGCTGTGGCAATTTTTTCCGAAGGGGAGCTTGAAACCTTCCGCATTTTAAAGGCATACGGGGAGGAGGATAAATGAGGGGGGAGGAGGGATGCTGAGGTAGTGGCTACATTCTAGTGAGGCAACTCTCAAAAATCTACATTTTACATAAAATGAGGAAGGAAGTGAAGGAAGCATCAGTTATGCAGATGTCCCTGGGTAGGCTGAAGGGTGTCTGATTCTTCTTATCTCCAGTTCTGTTACTTGCAAGATAAACTTATATATCTTATAATTTCTCTGGAATTAGATAAGCTTTAGGTTTAGGTGCTAGCGTTAGTGAAGAGAGATAGGAAAATGGAGTCTGTTAGTCTAAAGTAAGAGTGGTTTTAGAATAATGTAGCTTAAGCAACATTCTTTTTTTTTGAGGTTGCCAACCCACAGACCCAGGTTATAAATATGTATATCTTAAGGAAGTGACCAAAAAATCCTAGGGAGTAACAGTACTGGGAGGAAAAAGATAGTATTCCATTGTTAAAGTAAAGGTTACTTTGATGTTGCTACAAATTAAGTTTTGGATTAAGTTGTAATTCTCTGAAAGTGCCTGTGGCTCAGTGAGTAGGGCACTGGCCCCATATACCAAGGGTGGTGGGTTCAAACCTGGCCCTGGCCAAACTGCAACAACAACAACAATGATGACGACGACAACAACAAATAGCTGGGCATTGTGGTGGGTGCCTATAGTCCTAGCTACTCAGGAGGCTGAGGCAAGAGAATTGCCTAAGCCCAAGAGCTGGAAGTTGCTGTGAGCTGTGATGCGACAGCACTCTACTGAGGGTGGCAAAGTGAGACTTTGTCTCTGAAAAAAAAAGTTGTAATTTTCTAGATGCCTTTTTTTTTTTTGTAACTTTCTATAAAAACTGCTGTGTTTGTAACCAAGGCAGAACAGTCATGGAGAGGTTACTCTCACTGTTCTCTAGAATTTGCTGGGCTTCTGATAATAAAGCCTGGTGGACCTATCCCCTGTTTCTGTGTATTGGCTGGACAGTGACTGATGGCTGAACCCCTTTGGTAACACTAGACATAGGTACAATTTGTGTGTCCTTGCTTATGGGAGGTTAGCAAGACTTTCCTTAATGAATGATCTGTGAGGCCAGTTCTTCACAGGTGCCCAAAGCTGTGATTTTCTTTTTACACACTGTGCTAGGCTGACCTGTGTGGAGAGGATGCTTTGTCCTTATAGCCCTTGCATGTGGTCTCTATCTAGCACACGCTCCTGCCCCTACCAACCACAGAGCCCTTGGAGTAAGGACCTGTCACTGACCCAGGTGATTTTCAGGAAAGAGAATTATCTCTGTACCTGAGATAATTTGGACCCTGTCAGCTCATCTCAAGACTTTATATCTTCTTTGGTCCCATCTCACTGGCTTCTTCTATGGCCTGCCTGCCCCAGAGAAAGGGCCCCTTTAATGTACTCTAAAGCTGGGATGGCTGGGAGCAGCTTCAGCTTTATTGTTACTGCTGTAAGCTGCCACCTGCTCACCAAAGCACCCAAAATGAAAGCCTAGTCCAAATGAAGACCCCTTGAATGAAGCCTCCAGGGAAGCTCTTTTGCTCCTCTAACATAACATTTCAGATTAATGTTCCCTAACCAATCTGCATAAAAATGTCTGAAACTTCATTCCTCTCTTCCCTCCCTTTCTCCCTCCTCCCCATCCCTGGAGACTTTCTTGCCTGGTTATTATCTTAGAGCTGACATGCCTAAGCCAACAAATCATCTAAGGGCCCTCATGCTGTGCTTCATGCTAACATCAGCCATCATATCCCCCTCCAAGAATGTTTCCCTCCCCATCTCAACACTTGGTCCCAGATGGGAGGGAGAGAAGAGAAGGCAGGAGGCAGTCTCAGTAGGGGAGGCTAAGGTAAGCTTTCCAGAATATAGGCTATGTCTTAAACCCCTTCTGATCCCATTCCTCTACCCTTTGTACATGGCACAAGGTGGGCAGGAGGCTGACATCAGTAAGAATTCACTTCATCCTTGATAGGTGACTGAAAGCTGATGCTCCACTGTCAGCTCTGAAGCTCTGCAGTGACAGCTCAGGCCCCTCCCTTCACACTCCCTGGAAACTCTAACGCTGAGCTAGCAGCAGCCTCACCAGGGTCTGCTGTGCTCCTCAGTTCTGTTAGGGCCAGACTGGAAGGGGCTTGAAGAAGGAGGTTGCTTGGTTTTGTTCTGTATAGATATGGTTGGGGTGATTCTAGCAACCAGGTGCAGCCCCAGAACAAATCACAAGACTCATCATGATATATCACAACCCACACCCACCACCACACATACACACACAAAATTTAATGAGCAATTATTGTGTTCCAGGTTAATGAGAGAATTTAAAGTGGCCAAGGGGGCATTGTCTAGGGCCCCGGACTGAGCCGCTGAGCCGGATGGAGCTAATAGTGTTCGGCTGTGGGTCGCAAGGAGCCAATGTGAGAGAACTGCCCCAGCAAGCTCTGCCTTCAGGGTTGCAGAGCAAGGATCGGGCGGGAGCTAGTAACCTAGTGACTGAGCAGCCTAAAGGTGGGGACCTAGCTGCCTTACATCTTTAACCCTCAGGGGCAGAGTGAGACCGGTTTTGGAACACTGGAGACTTGGGCTGTTGCCCTAGGTAGAGTGCCGTAACGTCACAGCTCATAGCAACCTCAAACTCTTGGGCTTGGCGCTGCCTGGACTTCCATAAGAGCTGTGCCATGACCCCTGACTTGCAACCCATGCTCACCGGGCCTCCGCATGCCCTGACCAGAAACTGCAGGAGCCATGCAACCCTGTGTCCTCCCTCCTGTACCCTCCCAGCCTCACCACTGGCCCACGTGTCTGGCCAGGGACTCTAGTAGCCGCATGCACTCCGGAGCCCTCCCTGCCTCTGTGCAGAGCCCTTATCCTGGCCAGAGACTGCTGGAGCCTTGGACTCTCTGTGCCAAAGTTACTGGGTGGCAGGCACTCCCAGAACCATGCGCACCACCTCCCGCCCTGTTGCTGGATTCCAGTGTGTCACACTCCAGAGCTGCTTCCACAACCAGAACTCCCTGGCTGGGGCAACTCCAGAGGAACTACACAGGGTCACTCCCTACAAAGATCCAGCAACAATAGAGTGATCCCACTGGGGTCTAATCTTGGAGAGAAACATCCCGAACTCTGAGGATGGCAAGAGGAATCACGAGGTGAAATCAACAGAAAAACTCTGGCAATACGAATAATTAGAGTAGATCAACTTTCCCAAGGATCAATGGGGCACAAACAAATAGCTGAGATGTAAGAAATCGAATTCAGAATCTGGATAGCAAATAAGATCGAATTAGAATTCCAAGCAGTTATCCAAAAGATATCTCAAGAATTCAACAAATTCAAAGACCAAATGACCAAAGATTTTGACACATTGAGACAAGAAGTTGCAGCCCTCAAAAATCTGAGGAACACAGTAGAAACCATCAGTAACAGAATGGAGCAAGCAAAAGAAAGGATTTCTGATATTAAAGAAAAAGTTCTCGAAAGCTCCCAAACTCTCAAAGAGGATGAGAAATGGAGGGCAAAAACAGATCACTCTCTCAGAGAGCTCTGAGATAATTAGAAGAAAACCAATATTCACCTTATAGGGATCCCCGAAAGCGACGAAGTGGCTTCACAAAGCACAAAGTCTCTTCTCCATGAGATTATGAAGGAGAACTTTCCAGACATGCAAAGAGATTCTAAAATTCACATAGCAGACAGTTTCAGAACTCCAACATGACTCAACCCAAATAAGACATCTCCCAGACACAGCATAATCAATTTCACCAAAGTTAATATGAAGGTGAAAATTGTGAAAGCAGCCAGACGAAGGAAAACCATCACATACAAGGGCAAGAATATTAGAATAACTGCAGATCTCTCTGCTGAAACCTTTCAAGCTAGAAGAGGATGGTCATCGACTTCTAATCTCCAAAAACAAAATAACTTTCAACCCAGGATCCTGTACCCAGCTAAACTGAGTTCAATTTATGACAGAGAAATTAAATACTTCAATGACATTCACATGTTGAAGAAATTTGCCATAACTAAACAAGCTGTCCAGGATGTTTTCAGACCTATTCTTCATAAAGACCAGCGTAATCCTCCACCACAAAAGTAAACCCACCTAGAAAATTTTAATTAAATTCCAACTTCCACAGTTGCAAAAGAATTAAAAATGTCCACCAGACTCTTGAAAGGCTTATCAATATTCTCAATTAATGTGAATGGTTTAAATTGTTCTCTAAAGAGGCACAGGTTGGCTGACTGGATACAAAAACTCAAGCCAGATATCTGCTGCATCCAAGAATTGCATCTTACATTAAAAGACAAATATAGACTCAAGGTGAAGGGATGGTCATCTATATACCAGGCAAATGAAAAGCAGAAAAAAGCAGGCGTTGCAATCCTATTTGCAGATGTAATAGGCTTTAAACCAACCAAAATAAGGAAGGATAAGGATGGACACTTCATATTTGTTAAAGGTAATACTCAATATGATAAGATTTCAATTATTAATATTTATGGACCCAACCACAACGCACCTCAATTTATAAGAGTAACTCTAACAGACATGAGCAACTTGATTTCCTCCATTTGCATAGTAGTTATAGATTTTAACACCCCTTTAGCAGTGCTGAATAGATCCTCCAAAAAGAAGCTAAGCAAACACATTTTAGATTTAAACTTAACCATTCAACATCTACACTTAACAGACATCTACAGAACATTTCATCCCAACAAAACTGAATACACATTCTTCTCTTCAGCCCACAGAACATATTCCAAAATCGACCACATCCTAGGCCACAAATCTAACCACAGCAAATTAAAAAAAAAGTAGAAATTATTCCTTGTATCTTCTCAGACCATGATGGAATAAAAGTTGAACTCAGTAACAACAGGAACCTGCATACTCATACAAAAACATGGGAGCGAAACAACCTTATAATGAAGGATAGATGGGTTATAGATGAGATTAAGAAGGAAACCACAAAGTTTTTGGAACAAAACAACAATCAAGACACGAATTACCAGAACCTCTGTGATACTGCAAAGGCAGTCCTAAGAGGGAAATTGATAGCACTGCAAGCACTCCTCAAGAAAACAGAAAGAGAGGAAGTTAATAACTTAATGGGACATTTCAAGCAACTGGAGAAGGAAGAACACTCCAACCCCAAACCCAGCAGAAGAAAAGAAATAACCAAACTCAGAGCAGAACTAAATGAAATTGAAAACAAAAGAATTATACAACGGATCAATAAATCCAAAAGTTGGTTTTTTG
>CAUYPK010078293.1:0-17916 GCA_963574355.1 Loris lydekkerianus | reverse complement strand
GGGTCCTCCTGCCTTGACCTCCCAGAGGGCTTTGATTACAGCTTCCAGCCCAGATTATAGCCCCCCCCCCCCCCTCAGTTTTTGGCCAGGCCAGGTTTGAACCTGCCATCTCTGGTATGTGGGGCCAGTGCCCTACTCCTTTGAGCCACAGGCACCGCCCCCGGATTATAGCTTTCACCAGGTAGATACTGTAGTATTGTGTTTTGTTAGATTTACACTTAAGTATTTCAGTTGTTTTGAGCAATTTAAAATAGTATTGTATTTTTATTTATGCCATTGTGTTCATTCCTAATATATTGAAATATAATTGGTTTTTGAATATTTATCTTATTGTACGTGACCTTGCTGAATATACTTGGTTGAATGAGAGTGAATATCCTTGCCTTAGTCCTGGTTTGGGTTGGGGAAACATTCAGTCTGTCACCATTTGTAATATTAGCTATAGGGTTTTTAGGTATACTTGATGTCAAGTTGAGGAACTTCTCTATTACTGGTTATAGGAGATTTTATATCATGAATGGTTGTTGAATTTTTTCAGGAGCCTTCTTGTGTTAATTGATATGATCATGCATTTTTCTTTCTTAGCCTGTTAATAATAGTGTTTTACATTTATATACATTTATATTGATGTTTTAGTCTACCTTCCTGGAATGCTTTTTTCTGTGTTGCTTAATTTCATTTAGTAATATTTTGTTAAGGATATTTACATCTGTATTTCTGAGGGCTGTTAGTCTGTAGTTTCCCTTTTTTGGTACTGTGTCTGATTTTGGTATCAGAGTAACATAGCACTGACTTTAAAATGAAATGGAATTATGTTCTGGAAAAGATTATGCAGAATTTTAAAAATTCTTTAAACATTTGGGAGACTTCTGTACCTAGACCTCAACTTTTTGGGAGTTTTTAAATTGTGAATTCAGTGTCTTTCACATTACTTTATATCGAGTGAGTTGTAGTAGCTTGCAATTTTTGAGGAAGTGGTCCATTTTGTCTCAGTTGTCTAATTTTTGTGTCTGGAATGGTTCGTAGTATTCCTTGTTTACCTTTTTTTTTTTTTTTTTTTTTGAGATGGGGTTCTTATTCTTGTCCAACTTAGAGTGTAATCATTGTTCACTGTAGTGTTGATCCGGGTTCAAGCAGTCCTCCCACCTCAGCCTTCCATGTAGCTGGAATTACAGGTGAAGAGTCACCAAGTCCAGTATTCCTTAAACGTCTTTTTTTTTTTTTTTTGAGACAGAGCCTCACTATGTTGGCCTTGGTAGAGTATTGTAGCGTCACAGCTCACAGCATCCTCTAACTCTTTGGGCTTAAGTGATTTTCCTGCCTCAGCCTCCCAAGTAGCTGGGATTACAGGCGCCCGCCACAATGCCCGGCTGTTTTTTTTCTGTAGTTGTCATTGCTGTTTGGCAAGGCTGGGCTTGAATCTGCCACCTCTGGTGTATGTGGCTGGTGCCCTAGCCACTTTTGCTACAGGCGCCGAGCATTTTCTTTTCTTTTCTTTTATTTCTTTTATTTTATTTTTTCTATAATTTTGCTACTATTATGAATCATAGTGTAAATATCTGATATGCAGGATGTATTTTCATTGTTATAAAGGGGTCGTGACCCACAGGTTGAGAACCATTGACCTAGAAAGAATGTCATGGCTTCATAATTCATAGCAACCTCAAACTCCTGGACTCAAGCGATCCCTGATCTTCTTCCCTCAGCTTCCCGAATAGCTGAGATTACCATTGCCACCACAATGCTAGGCTGTCTTGTTTGTCTTTTTGATGTCTGTAGTGATCACCTGTTTTATTATTTTTGTTTGTTGTTTTGTTTTTGTTTTTTTTGGATACAGTCTCACTTTGTCACCCTTGGTAGAGTGCTGTGGCATCACAGTTCACAGCAACTTCAAATTCTTGGGTTTAAGCCATTCTCTTGCCTTAGCCTCCCAGTAGCTGGGACTACAGGCACCCACAACGCCTGGCTATTTTGTTTAGCAGGCCCTGGCTGGGTTCGAACCCACCATTCCCTATGCATGTGCCTGGTGCCCTAACCACTGAGCTATAGGCACTGAGCCCCTATTTTATTTGTTTTTTATTTGTAATTAATTAATTAATTTTTTTTTGAGACAGTGTCTCACTATGTCACCCTCAGTAGAGTGCTGTGGCATCATAGCTCACAGCAACCTCAAACTCTTGGGCTTAAGCAATTCTCTTGCCTCAGCCTCCCGAGTAGCTGGGACTACAGGTGCCTGCCACAATGCCTGGCTATTTTTTGCCAGGGCTGGGTTCGAACCAGCCATCCTTGGTATATGGGGCCAGCGCCCTACTCAATGAGCCACAGGTACTGCCCATTTTTTTTTCTTTTTGAGACAGAGTTTTACTTTGTTGCCCTCAGTAGAGTGCTGTGGTATCACAGCTCACAGCAACTTCAAACTCTTGGGCTTAAGCAATTCTCTTGCCTCAGCTTCCCAACAAGCTGGGACTACAGGCGCCTGCCATAATGCCTGGCTTTTTTTTTTTTTGGCTGGGGCTGGGTTTGAACCCGCCACCTCTGGCATATGGGGCCGGTGCCCTACTCCTTTGAGCCACAGGTGCCGCCCATGCGTGGTTATTTTTTTTAGAGGTCTCACTCTGGCTCAGGCTGGTCTTAAAGTCATGAGCTCAGGCAGTCTACCTGCCTCAGCCTTCTAGAGTGCTAGGATTACAGGCATGAGCCACAGGCTGGCCTGTTGGAGCTTTTAATGTCAGTATCTATTAGAGTATCTAGATTCTTCAGCTCCAGATCTGGGATATATAAGGCTAAAAGAAAACCCAGGGGACTCACCTTTATGTTTCTTGGCTCCCAAAATTCCTAGCTGGTCTAGTGCTTTCTCTCTTGTTATGTTTGTTTTGTATACAATGTCCGTGATGTGTAGTTACTTAGTGACAGGAATAGCCATGTGTAGTTACTTAGTGACAGGAATAGCGAAAAGTATGCCCCTTCTATCTTCCCAGAAACATGTAATAACTTACTTTCATGTAATTGTAAGCTAAAAACTACTTTTATTGGGGGGAGGGTGTTTAAAATATACATTTCTTGTAAAATTTAAAATAGTAAATAGTATGTAAAATTGAGACCAACTATTAACCACCTAGTTAATCTGTAAACTCAGAGAAATCTATAAGGAATATGTTTTTATAGGTAAAGTTAATTCTTGTTTTTGTTTTTGTTTTTCTTTTTTTTTTATTGTTGGAGATTCATTGAGGGCACAATAAATCAGATTACACTGATTGCATTTGTTAGGCAAGGTCTCTCTTACAATCGTGTCTTGCCCCCTGTTTTTTTTTTTTTTTTTTTTTTTTGAGAGAGTTTTAAGCTGTCACCCTGGGTAGAGTGCCATGGTGTCACAGCTCATAGCAACCTCCAGCTCTTGGGCTTAAGTGATTCTCTTGTCTACAGGCGCCCGCCACAATGCCCAGCTATTTTTCTGTTGTAGTTGTCATTGTTGCTTAGCTGGCCTGGGCTGGATTTGAACTGGCCGGTGTTGGTGTATGTGACTGGCGCCGTAACCATTGTCCTACGGGTGCCGAGCCTTAAAGTTAATTCTAACGATTGTTGGGGAAAGTAAATGTGGAAGAAGTCAAGATGAATTTGAAGGGACAATAATAGGATAGGTAGTATGTATGTATGTATATATATATATACACCTTTTTATGTATTCAGGCAGATCGTACAGTCAGATTGTAACAGTACAGGATTAGGGATAATATGAATGGAAAAGAATAGAGATTTAGGAGTCACCCATTTTATATAGGCATATGTAAAATTAGGCACATCAAATCCATGGGGAAGGAATAGAACCATCTGTTTGTGTGTAATTCATATGTAATACAAATTCCAGTTGAATTAAAGATACAACACTGATAAGTACAGAAGCATGCAAGAAAGATTCTATACATTCATGACTGTTTTAAATCTTGGATTATGATAAGACTTTCTTTTTCTCAGTAGAGTGCTGTGGCATCACACAGCAATCTCCAACTCCTGAGCTTAGGCGATTCTCTTGCCTCAGTCTCCTGAGTAGCTGGGAATTCAGGTAACTGCCAGAACGCCTGGCTGTTTTTTTGTTGCAGTTTGGTTGGGGCCAGGTTTGAAACTGCCACCCTTGGTATATGGGGCTGGTGTCCTACTCACTGAGCCACAGGCGCTGCTTAGTAGGGAAGCACAACACTGAATAAAAACAATTATGATCAGTATAGATGTGTCATAGGAAAAGTATGGGGCAGTATGAGAGCATCTTGGGCTGCCTAACCTATGGTGTCTGATTGTCAAGGTTATTTACTGAGGGCTGACTAATGGTGGGAATAGGGTAGTTGGAGTTGTAGTGTTGGGTGTGAACAGTAGTGTAGAGGGTGGAGGCAGATCTTCTAGGGCCTTTTGTTCATATAAGAGATTTGAAATGTTTGCTGGAGAACAGAAGAACATCTCAGAAGGATTTTAAGCAAGAAGTCATGGGATTAATCCCTGCTAGGTAGTTTGAAATGTGAACCTGAACTCTTCCAGGGTTGGGCTACCAAAAATCTGAGATATCTTGGCAGTATAGGAATACATCAGCTTTATCCATTTTTCACCCACTTCAGCTATCGAGAAGCAGCCACCTGTGTCTGACTGAACAAAGAGGTCCTGTCTGGGACAGTTAGAATCTATTCAGGAATCATTTGTTGATCATATAGTTTCTGTGGCAGAAAAAGAAAGAAAGACTAAGTTAAAGCAGTTTCTGCCTTATAACCACCTATCCATATGAACGTATCTTTATCTTCTTCCCCTGTGATGCCATAGGCAGAAGGAACAATCTTGAAGTTAGAACCTGTAGGTTTTGGAAACAACTGCAGAGAACATATGCTTAGGATACATTTACATAGTGTAGACCTGTCTTTTTTGTCTCAGAAAATGCTTTCATAAAAACATGTTTTTAATTTCAGTTTGTTGCACTACATTTTAAAAATGACCTCTTAAAGTATAAAATTACTTCTAAGAGTTTAAGATCCATTTCCATGCTTTTCTGACCTAAAAGAAATAAGGTTTAGTTGGGAAAGGATGTAAAAGTTGGAGGTAGGCCTACTGTGTGTATGCAGCTGATGATTGATACAGTAGGATTTAAGAAAGCACGAGGAAACCAAAGAATCTGGAGAAAAGGGTTCTAGAAAGTGGAAGAAAAGTTCAGAGCCTTTCATTTAATAGCCAGAGTTACACTTACAAATGCATGAGAGGAAATGGTGTGTGTGTGTGTGTGTGTGTGTGTGTGTGTGCATATGTACTAAAACTCCTTGATTTCAGGAGAGATCAATAACTTGGGGTTTATTATGACAAATATTACTTTTTTTTAGAATAGATTGAGTTGGTAGAGGTAGATATTTGAGAAAACATAGAAATTATCCAGAAAATTTTGTGGGGAACCTACAGTCTCAAGGCTACATGTGGCCCTCCAGATCCCCAAGTGTGGCCCCTCAACCAAATAGAATAGGGTTTGTTCTATACAAAATTGGATTCAGTCAAAATGCCTAAGGCACTCAAGGATTCAGAAGGCCACAGGTTCCCCATCCCATGGCAGAAAACCTTTGTTCAAGTCTCAGTCGAATTTTACTCAGTTTCTAGAATATTTCATATAGCAGTATTGCCCATTAGACTCTTAATATTCTTTTTTCTACCTGTAATCAGGCGATATCTCTGGTTGATTCTGAATGACAGTGAAAAAGAATTATTCAACTCCAGAAGGTGTAGCAGTTTATTTTCTTACTAACTGCTTCCTCTTCGAACAACAAATGGGCAATTCTAATTGTAGATTTTGTCAAGTAGGAATTTACCATGAGTGAATAGAAAAACTTTCCTTCTGTGTAAATGCCACCTCCCTAAAAAGCTTAGGAATTGTTAAAAGAGTGAATGGATATGGTCAAGGAGGAACTGTATAGAAAAATGAAAGTCAAAATCCGTCTTACCGCACTCTAGCTGGAGTATGTTAAATCTTACCGACTTCCAGTTTTACTGATGTGCCGGAAAGTGTCCACTCTGCCTCCCCACCCCAACTCTGAAACTTTAATACTTCTCTTTTAATTAACAAAGCTTGATTTAAGGCCCTTCCTTCTTTCCAGCTACTCTATAATTTTCTCATACATAATGAACAATGTGAGCTTCTGCCAGGAATATTGTTTTCACTAATTTTCATTACACATTTATACTTACGACCTAAATTAGCTTTTATGAACTTAGGAGTCTTTTATTCCAATACCTAATGCAATGTCTATGAATGTAACAGGGGTCCTCAAACTTTTTAAACAGGGGGCCAGTTCACTGTCCCTCAGACCGTTGGAGGGCTGGACTATAGCTTAAAAAAAAAAAAACAAAACTATGAACAAATTCCTATGCATACTGCACATACCTTATTTTGAAGTAAAAAAACAAAACGGGAACAAATATTAATACAATCACACCACCTCATGTGGCCCGTGAGCTATAGTTTTGAGGACCCCTGAATTGTAGTAGATAGCAAATGGTTATCTGCTGCGTGAACCAATGCTGTGAGATCTTAATTATTTATAGTTATCCTTTGATTAAATGCACTTAAGAGTTCTAGCTCAAACTAGAGGATTTAATATGTATCTCCTAAGTAAGCAGAGTATTTATAGCACCTCATTCTAGTCTGTAGTAATGTAGTTTACCAGGGAATAAATGAGGGTGTCACACAACTGTAACTAAATCATTAATAGATGTTTGTTTCAGGATAATGCCTTTTCTCCTGAGTTCCTTCTATAAGACCTGTAGTATGATGTGTATGTGTATGTACATGTGCGTATGCGCTGCTGTGTGGCTGTATTTGCTTATTCAGTTTTTTGCTGCTTTCCATGTAGAAGGCTTTCCTTGGAAAGATGTTCTTAGATTTATAGACAACATATTAACATTTTAGTTATTTGTTGTATTTACCAGCATTGTCATCTACTGTAGTTTTAAATCCAACCTTCATAGACAGATGGGTGATTAAATTATGATCTCAGCTGTGTCAAAATGAATAGATATATACAATACATAGGCTTGTACAGTATAAGAAAATAATTAATGCTCCTACTGCTTTCTTTTTTTCTTAGAGATAGAGTCTCCTTTTGTTGCCCTCGGTAGAGTGCCATGGTGTCACACCTCACAGCAACCTCCAGCCCTTGGGCTTAGGCAATTCTCTTGTCTCAGCCTCCTGAGTAACTGGGACTACCGGTGCCTGCTGCAACTCCCGGCTATACTTATGTTGCAGTTTGGCTGGGGCCGGGTTCAAAGCCACCACTCTTGGTATATGGGGCCAGTGCCCTACTCACTGAGCCACAGGTACCGCCCATCTCCTGCTGCTTTCTAATTATGAAAAATAGATTGTGAACTGATTATGAATTAGTGAAACTAGATGACATTTCTTTCATCCTTTCACTGACCGACTTTATTTCATATTATCTAATAGTCCAAACTCTGATTTCCTTTTAAAGCTTGGTAATTGATCTTTTATTTGAATATTTTGAAATTATTGTGTAATTATTTCTTAATTGTGTGATGAACTGAACTTGTATCACCATGCCCCTTTTGGAGGATATGCCCAACTTAATAGGTAATACTATATTCTCATGTTAGCCCGTTTTTTCCTTTTCCTTTTCTGTGTACTTGTTCATATGCAAGGCTTCTGGATAGGGGCTATGCCTACAATTTGTAGGAGCTTGTTTTAGTTCAGGGAGGTGAGATAGAAGAAAATAATGCTTTATAATGTAAATGTTGAGTAGTGCTTATTTGGCTTATGCCATACTGGTATAAAAGTATACATATATACAGACACACTGGGATACAGTATTTATGATTGTTTTTGTGTTGTGATGTATTAGTAGAGAGAAGAAATAAAGGGAGAAAAAAGTACAGTTAACATTTAAGTGATGTGATGCGTCATTGTGCCAATTTGTATGGAACTTGTAAGCTCCTGATTGAACAGGAAAGGTTCATTTTATTCTGTGTTCACCATATTTCCTGGCATATAGCAAACATTAAATCCTATCTATCCATCCATCCATCCATCCATCCATCCATCCATCCATCCATCCATCCAGATTCTCTCTCTGTTGCCTGGATTAGAGTGCAGTGGCATCATCATAGGTCACTGCAGTCTCAAAACCCTGGGCTCAAGCAGTCCTCCTGTCTCAGCCTCCCAAGTAGCTGAGAGACCACAGGCACAAACTACCACATCTGACTAAATTTTTTTTTTTTTTTTAGAGACAGTTTCACTCCATTGCCCTTGGTAGAGTATCGTGACATCACAGCTCACAGCAACCTCCAGCTCTTGGACTTAGGCAGTTCTCTTGCCTTCGCTTCCCGAGTAACTGGGACTACAGGTGCCCATCACAATACCCAGCTATTTTTTGTTCCAATTTGGCTGGGTCTGGGTTTGAACTCTCCACCCTCAGTATATGGGGCTAGCGCCTACTCACTGAGCCACAGGTACTGTCCAACACATCTGGCTAATTTTAAAAAAACTTTTTTCTTTTCCTTTTTTTTTTTTTTTAGAGACAGTTGCACTTTGTCACCCTTAGTAGAGTGCAGTGGCGTCACAGCTCACAGCAACCTCCAGCTCTTGGGCTTAGGCGATTCTCTTGCCTCAGCCTTCCAATTAGCTGGGACTATAGGTGCCTGCCACGATGCCGGGCTATTTTTTTGTTGTTGTTGCAGTTTGGCCGGAGCTGGGTTTAAACCCTCCACCCTTGGTATATGGGGCTAGCACCCTACTCACTGAGCCAGAGGTGCCGCCCTTAAAAAACTTTTTGTAGAGATGGAATCTCGCTGTCTTAGGCTGGTCTCAAAGTCCTCATGTCAAGAGATCCTACTGCTTTAGCCTCCCAAAGTGCTAGGATCATAGTCACCAGGCTTGGCCAAATAAATCCTGTTTAAATTAAATGGGAAATTTGGAAAAGGGATGTCCTTGGAAGGGACCCTGTAAACAACAGAAATATTGGAGTTGACTAGGTCAGACCCATTATTTAGCTTTATTTTCTGTTGCCTACAGAGGTATTTCTTTAAGGAAGTATGAAATGGTTTGCCCTGTTAACTTTCTTGTGTTTCTTTAATAAGAGTTTATCCCTTATTTTTAAATATGTCAAAATTCTACTTAAATGATTGTCTGATTTTCTTCTGGCATTGTTTGTTGTAATTACTTACATTAATTATTCTTTGTGAAGGTACACATAATTTTAATTGGAATTAAATTTTTCTTTCCCTGAAAATTTGGAGAAGGGCTACATTTTGCCCATTATTATTTTTGATACTATCTATTGTTGATTACAAAAGTCGTACATTCCCACTGTGAAAGATGTGTCAATTTGCAGATTTTTTTTCCCCTGAAAATTTGGAGAGGGTCTACATTTTGGCCCTTACTATGTTTGATACGTCTGTCTTTTCTTGATTACAAAAGTCATTCTCACTGAAAAATGTGAAAATTTACAAAATTTACAAAAGTACATTCTCACTGAAAAATGTGAAAATTTACAGAAAAAAATAATGAAACATTACAATTATGTATCTATTTCTATATATTAAGTAAAAATCCCCTGTCATATTGCCTTGTAGATTTTGGTATATATTGTCCCAGATTTGGTACATAAATACATTAACATCATGTATACATTTAAACTCAAATGTGTACATTTGAGTTGTTTCCACCTTTTTTGGCTATTGAGAACCATGCTGCTAACCTTAAAAAATATTGGGATTTGAGTTACTATTTGATCTTCTCAAAAGGTTAACATCCTCTTTCATTTATGATGGGCAGCCTGGTCTGGTTATTAAGAAGGAATGTTTAGCAGTTGGACTTTTTGGATTCAAATCCTAGATTCAAATTTAGTAGCCTTCCTGGCTATTTCATGGTGAGCATGTGACATTTTTGATGTTTGTTTTTTCAGCTGCCAGATGGGGATGATAATGGTTCCTTATGTTTTTAAGATTAAATTAAACAAGATATTTTAAGTGTTTACAATTTTGTGTAACACATAGTAAAACTGCAATTAATGACATTAGCAGGAAAAGGACTTTTGGTTCAGGTACCCATTCAAAAGTACTTCTGGCAGTCTCCCAATTAGGTAATAATATAAACTTGATTTTTCTAAAGTCATTTGTTGCAAAGAACAACAAATGTATTGAATGTTATCAGCCTTTTTGTGGATGAGAGTGAGAGGGCTGGAATGGAGAAAAGAGACAGGGATGAATATTGAGAAAGTTGCTCTTATCTTTTTCATGGAAAAGAGAACTGTTATCTTAACTAGTTATATTTTATACTGTGGTTTGTCTAACCAGAAAAGGAGTCAGGAGAACCAGAGATTGGTCTCAGTTATGGCCATCTCTTATCTTTATTCCATGCCATTGACTTTCAAAGGCTTGAAAAGTGGTGGGCGGTGGGCAGCAGCTTTAGACAGGCAGACAAGTTTGTGAAACGGCATGGCACAAGTTTGTGAAGTCTGATAAGTTGTGACTCAGTATTTTATAGTTTATTGTGAGAAGGTTGGGTATCTAGTTTCTCCTCAAGAAAACCACTCACAAGTGGCTTTTAATGTACTGAATGCTTTAATTTATTAATTGAATAAAGTCTAAAAGACCACATGCAGCCTGATCAAGATTTTTGTCTTAAATTTATTAAGCTATCCCAGATGAATACTGGATAAATTTGCCCTGACTGTATGTTTCATACACTAATGTACTATGGATTTCATGAAGTTTGATGCTTTTGATTATACTTTACTACATTCAATGATTTGATTTTAATTCTAGTAAAATTATATTATAAAAATAGTTAATACAAAAGATCATGTTTGACTTTGCACCTGTAGCTCAAGCGGCTAGGGCACCAGCCACATATACCAGAGCTGGTGGGTTCGAATCCAGCCGGGGCCTGCCAAACAGCAATGATGATAACCACAACCAAAAAAAAAAAAAAAGCCGGGCGTTGTGGTGGGTGCCTGTAGTCCCAGCTACTTGGGAGACTGAGGCAAGAAAATTACTTAAGCCCGAAAGTTGGAGGTTGCCGTGAGCTGTGATGCCATGGCACTCTACCCAGGACGACAGCTTGAGGCTCTGTCTAAAAAAAAAAAAAAAAAAGATCGTGTTCAGCAGTAAGTTTTCCTTATGTGTAAGAACCCTGTTGGAGTCATGGTCAATACTGCTATGCTCCTTACCATTGTAACCAGTAAAAATGTGCTCTGGCCTACCAGTGTTGGAATCTTGTCTACTTCTTAGAAGGTTGACTATATCCCATAGAATACATGATTAGGGAATATTTTTGTCATAGTGCATTCAGTTATCTAAGGCCATGTGGTCCGGGGGGGTGGTGGTGGTCATTTAGTCTCGTCAATATTTAATCTATTAGCTTCACAAATATTTATTATATAAACAAAAAACATGTCAGTGAATGGAGTGATGTCTATTTCAACATTTTGTATTCTTTTGTCATTTCACAATGGCTTAATGATTTTGAATCAACATGGGTATGAAAACAATTCTAAATTCAATTTAGGGTACCATCTTAATAACATGACCCATCGTCATATTATTTTAAATGACTATATTTCATGTAGTTTGTAATGCTTTCAATAAAATTTAATATAGGATAGAGTCACAGAGACATTTTTTTACATAGATATGAGGATTTCAGTGTACAAAAACTGAGTTCTGGAGTGGTGATAAGATTAGGAATCAAGGATGCTAAGTAGTTGGGGGTGGGTGCCTTTGTAAAATTGCAAGGAGATGGAAAGATGTGTTATTGATCTTGGTTCTTTTCTTCCCCCACATGGTAGATCTCCAGAAGCCACAGAGTAGTCATCCTGGTGAGTTCAGAAGCAGGGGCTTGATTAGTTTGGTAGCAGTTGAGAGGCCGGGTTGAACATGATGAAGATGAGTGGGTTTTCTTGAGTTCTGAAAATACTAAATTTGGGTATTAAGAAAGTTTGTACAAGTTAAGTGAGGATACTTTAAATAGATTACTTTTTTTTTTTTTTCCAGCCAAACCAAACAGGAAGCTTACTTTTCTGTACCTAGCCAATGATGTCATTCAGAACAGCAAAAGGAAGGGGCCGGAGTTTACAAAAGATTTTGCACCAGTTATAGTGGAGGCTTTTAAGCATGTTTCAAGGTACGATAATTGTTTTTGGTATTAGGTAATCTGTTTTATTTCTACCGTATGTCCTTTTGTTAAAATTTGCTTTAAGTTATTATATTTTAAAAAATACAGTATGTATTTCTTTGACAGTTTAATTTGAAAAGACATTTGTATTTGTAAATATGTTAAATGCTTTCTCTGAAAAAAAAAAGAAAAAGTTTCTGAATTATTGCTAAGGTGGGCATTTGGAGTACTTGAATTGCAGCTTTCCTTAAAGATACTGAACGCAACTGCTATCCTAGCATTAACTTCATTAAGAATTAATTGAAGGTGTTGCATTAAAAATTTGTGTGCTGGGTGGTGCCTGTGGCTCAAAGGAGTAGGGCGCTGGCCCCATATGCTGGAGGTGGCAGGTTCAAACCCAGCCCTGGCCCAAAAACTGTAAAAAAAAAAAAAAAGAAAAAAATTTGTGCACTTATAAGGCTATGTATCTAGTAACTAGTTTTTTTTTTTTAATAAACTTAGATCCCTTTCCCCTCATGTTGTTTATAATGATTTTTAGAGTTTTCTAATGTCTGGGCATATGTCATAACATTTTTAAATGCTTTGGAAATAAAAAAATATTTATAATTAAGGTATATATGTGTTGAAAACATTTGCTACAGAAAATTCTAAGGGTAGAAATCTATGGTTTATGTCCTTTTAACTGCTTATTTTCAAACATTACATGCAGACATTTGATAGATTTACTGGGTACACATTATTGGGTTAGACTATTAAGTTCATCTAAATTATGGAATTAAATGGTGAATGATGATGATCTGTGTTGAATAATGTAAGGATGAGAATCTACTTGCCACATGCCCTGCACTTGCAGTTACATTAATAGTAGACATAGTTAAAAAAAATTGGAGAGTGAGTTTCTTTCTTAAATTAGTGTTTTTTACTTTTCAGTTTAGACACTGTATTCTGTTGTATTCTACCATATTTTCAGATGTTGGTGGTTCTTAGTGTTAAGTCTTAGGCCCTTGTAGGGAAGCCTTTTTTTTTTTTTTTTTTTTTTTTTTTGAGACAAGAGTCTCACTGTGTCACCCTCTGTAGAATATGGTGACGTCACAGCTCACGGCAACCTCTAACTCTTGAGCTTAAGCGATTCTCTTGCCTCAGCTTCCCAAGTAGTTGAAACTACAGGCGCCTGCCACAACGCCCAGTATTTTATTTATGTATTTTTGGTTGTAGTTGTCATTGTTTGGCAGGCTAGGGCTGGGTTAGAACCTGCCAGCTCTGGTATATGCGGCTGGCGCCTTAGCCACCAAGCCGGAAAGCCATGTTCTTTTGTGAGTTTTTGTTTGTTTGTTTGAGACAGTCTCACTCTTTTGCCTTAGGCTAGCCTAGGTCACAGTAACCTGAAACTTACAGGTACGAGCAATTCTTCTGCCTTATCTGTCTGAGTAGCTGGGACTATAGGCACCTGTCATATCACCCTGCTAATTTTTCTGTGTTTAGTGGAAATGGAGTCTCACTCTTCCTTGGGCTAGTCTTAAACTCCTGAGCTCAAGCAATCCTCCCGCCTCAGCCTCTCAGAGTGCAAGGATTATAGGCATGAGCTACTGTGCCCCGTCTGACATCGTGTTCTTTTCTTCCCTCTGAATGATTTTGTGCACTGCATGTATTTAGTTATTATTCACACCCTAGTGACTTTACAATCTTGCATTCTACAGTTTTTGGCTGGGGCTGGGTTTGAACCCACCACCTCCAGCATATGGGGCTGGTGCCCTACTCCTTGAACCACAGGGCCGCCCCAACAATCTTGCATTCTAATCCAGATTTTTTTCCTCAGGGCATATTTGTATGCACAATTACCTGTTGACATTTCTGTTTGGATGCATCCCAAACATCTCAAACTCACTTTTGCAGTTGAACTCATTATGTCCTTATTTCTTGCCAAATTTACTCAATGAAATGGCAACTCTAACTAAACACTCATGTAAGAAATTAGGTATCATCTTTACCTTTTTTTTCTCCTTACTCCTCCAATGTCCTGTATAGTACACTTTCACTCAGTTGCTTAGATTTCTTTGTCTGCTAATTATCATAATATCTTTTCTGTGTTATTGTAATAGCCTACAATATTGTTTAGTACCTTTAGGAAACTTAGGCAAAGGTGTCTAACCTTCAGCCTACAGGCCCCTATAGGTTATTTGAGAACTATTTTGCTCATCTGTGATGTATTAGATATTGTGAAAAGTTGGATGGATGTTTTCTTTTCCTCCTTCTTTTTTTTGGCTAATCACCTTTCTTTAGTGTTTGTGCATTTAATGTGTGGCCTTAAACAACTCTTTTTTGAATGTCCTGCAGAAAAGAAAAAAGGCCAGAGTTGCAGAGCTGATCATAGTACTTTCTTGCCTTTGAGCAGTTCTTACTTGTCTGAGAGAACAAGTCTTTATAAAGTCCACGTTCCTTCATGACACTGCCTTTCTCTCCAGATTCCTGTTTCACATTCATACCACACAGTCTGTAGTCTGCAGTTTAAGCTCACTGAAACTTTAGTTCTTTTTGCCTCTCCCTAGGATTCAATAAAATACTTATTGACGCTTACTGTGTTTGAGGTCTTGATTAGTAGTGAACAAGATACAGTTCTGTTCTATTGGAGCTTATATTTCAGTGGATGACAAAGGTTATAACTATGCAGTTAAGTTATTGAATGTATACTGTAATGTTAGATAAGTGCTGTGAAGAAAAATACAGGGAGTGAATCCTAGAGGGTATGAGGGTGTTCACTTATACAGTAAGATAATTAACAGTTGTTTGGGGGAGGTGGCATTATGTACAGAGACTAAAGGAAGGGGCAAAATGAGCCATTGTCTATCTAGCAGGAAAGAATTCGAGGCAGAGAATACTTGACAGAACCGTGAGATAGCTATGTGTTGGGCATGTTTGAAGATCAGCAAGGAAATTTGTATGGGACTTGAGACGTGGCCAGGAGGCAGAGAATGTGAGCTTTGTGGCCCAGGGTAAGAAGTTTGGTTTTGTTTTTGGTATGATTGGTAGCTCTTGAAGGATTGAGAGCACTGTAGTCTGATTTGTATTCGTAGGTTGCTTTGTAGACAATAGAGTAAAGAGAGGAAGTTGGGAGATCAGTGAGAAGACTGTTAAGAAAAATCTAGCCAAGAGATGGTAGTGGCTCAGTCTACAATGGTATTGATGAGAGATAGGAAACAGGAGCAGTCTGTTTTTCATTTCCCTCTATATCCAGTTTTCAGTTCTCAGATTCAATAACTATTTCCTTAGACACTATTCCTGTTCTCTTAAACGGGGCCAGGTCTCTCTGATAATGCCTGTCTTTAGCACTTTGTTCTCTTTGTGGCACTTAAAAATAAGAGCTGCCATAAAGCTCCATTGCATTTCCAAGTTAAAGATTATACCTTGATCAATAAATACTTGTTGAATAAATTAAGAAGTCACCTATTAGAAATCTCCCTTGCATCATGTTCAGCCCCAATAGATTAGGAACATTTTCTTTGTTAACACCAGGTTTTTTTGTAATTTCTTGTTTAACAATAAGATCTTTTAAGAGAAGCAGGGACACTTCATTCCTGAATTACTAGCCACATAGTGGCGCTCAGTAAACATTGGAGTTTTTTCAGAGAGGGGTGTGTGAATGGCTGATTGTATTAAAAAATCACCATTAGTGTTTCAAAAGTACTATGCATTTTTACCTGTTAATATTTTTATTTTTCTTTAGTGAAACTGATGAAAGTTGTAAGAAGCATCTTGGAAGAGTGTTATCTATTTGGGAAGAAAGGTCTGTTTATGAAAATGATGTGTTAGAACAACTTAAGCAAGCTCTGTGTAAGTATATAACCTTGATCTTTTTTCATGAGCTCTTCATTAAAATATATTTCTTCATTAAAACTTAAATGTTCTTTCAATTCAGATGGCGATAAGAAGCCTAGGAAGCGAACTTATGAACAGATAAAGGTAGAGGAAAATGAAAACTGTTCCTCTCTGGGATCTCCAAGTGAACCACCACAGGTAGAAGTTTTTCTCTGTTTAGGAGAGTTATGTTACTTTTACTTTGTGTGAAGCTTTATTAATTTTGATGTTTTACTTCTGTAAATTGATTGTTATTGCTTATGAGGGCGGTCCCTGTGGCTCATGGGTAGGGCACTGGCCCCAAATACCGAGGGTAGTGGGTTCAAACCCGGCCCCCAGCCAAACTGCAACAAAAAAATACCCGGGCATTGTGGCAGGTGCCTGTAGTCCTAGCTGCTCAGGAGGCTGAGGCAAGAGAATCGCCTAAGCCCAGGAGTTGGAGGTTGCTATGAGCTGTGTGACGCCACGGCACTCTACTGAGGGTGATAAAGTGAGACTCTGTCTCTACAAAAAAAAAAAAAAAAAAAAGAAATTGCTTATGAGGCCAGGTACGGTGGCTCATAACTATAATCCCAGCACTCTGGGAGGCTGAGGTGGGTAGATCGCCTGACCTCTCAAGTTTGAGACCAGCCTGAGCAAGAGTGAGACCCCATCTCTACTAAAACTGAAAAACTAAGGTAAGAGAATCGCTTGAGCCCAAGAGTTTGTGGTTGCTGTGAACTGTGACACCATGGCATTCTACCAGAAGCAGCAAAGTGAGACTCTGTCTCAAGGGGGAAAAAAAAAAAAGAAGTAGAAGAAGAAATTGCTTATGTTTAATGTGATATGTTGTGTATTTTGCATAGGAAGAGAATTTTTAATTGCTAAGTATAATTAGGTATGGTGAGATAGCAACTGTTTAAAGTTTCTTTTTAAAATAAAATATATACCTGTTTTTATGATTTAAGTACACTAAAGATTTCATTCTTAGACATACATATTGCCCCTTTAGGTACATTTGTTTTTAAATGTAATATGACAGGTAGGTATTTATACAATATTTTGTAACTGTGTAGAACTATGCCTGAACAGTTTAATGTGGCAATAAACTTTCTGGTCATTGTCATTGCTCTAGATTGGAGTGATCTTAATACTGTATGTTCTCCCAGGTTGATACAATATAGCACTTCTTAACTATCAGATGAATTCCAGAAAGACATTTTTAACTTTTTTTTTTTAATTAAGGGGGCATTGAGTGTTTAAGCTTCCTCCTTTCAAACATGTAGGAGATACAGCTAAAATTTGAAAGGAGAAAATGAAGACATAGCAATACTCTTAAAACAAGGTAATACATTTTCGTGGGCTTGAAACAGTATGGATGCACAAGTCAGTATCTGAGCCAGAGCCTGTTTCCTGCTGAGCTCTGGTCCAGAATTAGGCAGGTAGCTAGAAACTGGTGTGCTCTAGAGTAGTGTTTTTCAACCTTTTTCATCACATGGCACATTTGGACCTATAGTTAAACTTTCACGGCACACTTAAATTATGTTGATCAAAAAAAAAAAAGAGAGAGAATATACTTATTGTGCTTTGAACTCCTTCCAAAAATAATTTAATCTTTAAAAATTTTTGTGGGTTGCCGCTAGCGCTCGCGCAAACATGGTGAACATTCCTAAAACCTGCCAGGCTTTCTGTAAGAAGTGTGGTAAGCACGAACCAGCCCCAGAAAGTGACACAGTATAAAAAGGGCAAGGACTCTTCTATGCCCAGGGAAAGCGGCATTATGACAGGAAACAGAGTGTCTGTGGTGGGCAGACTAAGCCGATTTTCCGGAAAAAGGCTAAAACTACAAAGAAGATTGTGCTGAGGCTTGAGTGTGTGGAGCCCCACTGCAGATCTAAGAGAACGCTGGCTATTAAGAGATGCAAGCATTGTGAACTGGGAGG